>NW_025571187.1:0-41431 GCF_020424385.1 Procambarus clarkii | reverse complement strand
AATTGCACTCTTGTAAAGTCACTAGTACACGCATCGTTTCGGGCAGGTCCTTAATCTAACAGGTAATTTTAAGTAGGTAAATTCTATCAGAATTAATAAAATGATAACAATACATTGCAAGAAAAAAAATAAGATGAGACAGATTAGTAAGTATATTAAAGCAAATTGGTATATTAAAGCTCTGATTGATTACATTGACCTACCTTGAGGTTACCTTGAGGTGCTTCCGGGGCTTAGTGTCCCCGCGGCCCGGTCGTCGACCAGGCCTCCTGGTTGCTGGACTGATCAACCAGGCTGTTGGATGCGGCTGCTCGCAGCCTGACGTATGAGTCACAGCCTGGTTGATCAGGTATCCATTGGAGGTGCTTATCCAGTTCTCTCGTGAACACTGTGAGGGGTCGGTCAGTTATGCCCCTTATGTGTAGCGGAAAGCGTTGTTACAGTCTCGGGCCTCTGATGTTGATAGAGTCATCTTCAGAATACTGTTGCACCTCTGCTTTTCAACGGGGGTATATTTTGCAATCCTGCCATGTTTTCTGGTCTCATGTGATGTGTATTTCTGTGTGCAGGTTTGGGACCAGCCCCTCGATATTTTCCACGTGTAAATTATTATGTATCTCTCCCGCCTGCGCTCAAGGGAGTACAGATTTAGGCTCTTTAGTCGGTCCCAGTAATTAGAGGTGTTTATCAGAGTGGATTCTAGCAGTAAAGGATCTCTGCACGCTCTCCAGATCAGCGATTTCTCCAGCTTTGAAAGGGGCTGTCTGTGTGCAGCAGTACCCACTCTAGAGAGCACAAGCGTTTTGAAAAGTATCCTCTCGGTATAGCATCTCTAGTGTGAAAAGTTCTTGTTATCCAACCTGTCATTTTTCTTGCAGTTGTGACGGCTACTTTATTGTGTTCTTTAAAGGTAAGGTCTTCCGACATGAGTACACCCAGATCCTTACATTGCCTTTTCGTTCTATGTTATGATTTGCCTGAGGTTTTGTACGTGGTTTCTGTTTTTATATTTTCAATTTTTCCATAGCGCATGAGCTGGAACTTATCCTCGTTAAACACCATATTATTTTCTGTAGCCCATAGAACGACTGACTGATCTACATCTGATTGGAGGTTTGCCGTGTCCTCATATGTTGCCAACTTCATGGAAATTCTAGTGTCATCTGCAAAGGATGATACAGTGCTATAGGTTGTGTCTGGTCTATGTCCGATAGGAGGATGAGAAAAAGTACTGGAGCAAGCACAGTACCCGGGGGGACTGAGCTCTTCACGGTTGATGGGCTGGATTTTATTTTGTTGACTATTACACATTGGGTTCTGTTAGTCAGGAAATTGTAGATCCATCTGGCCTATTTTCCAGTAATTCCTTTTGAACACAATTTTATGTGCAAATAACACCATGGTCACATTTATCAAAGCCTTTTGCGAAATCTGTGTAAATTACATCAGCATTTTGTTTGTCTTCCATAGCATCTAATGCCATATCATAGTGGTCCAGCAACTGCGACAGGCAAGAGCGCCTGTTCTGAAACCATGTTGTCCGGGGTTATGGAGATGCTGTGATTCCATGTATTTTGTGATCTTACTTCTTAGCACTCTCTCAAATTTTTTATGATGTGCGATGGTAAGTGCTATCGGTCTGTAATTTTTTGCCTCTGCCTTATTTCCTCCTTTATGGAGTGGTGCTATCTCTGCTGTTTTTAGTATGTCAGGGATAACGCCAGTATCTAGGCTTTGTCTCCACAGAATGTGAAGGGCCTGCGATGTGTTTTTTTTACAGTTCTTGATGAATATGGAGTTCCAAGAATACGGGCCTGGTGCAGAGTGCATAGGCATACTGGTTATGGCTTCTTCAAAATCTAGTGGGGATAGGGCGACGTCTGATATATGATTTGATGTGGTATCATATCCATGAAAAATTCATTTGGGTTATCAATCTTTAGTGCATTTAATGGCTCGCTGAAAACAGAGTCATACTGGTTCCTCAGTAACTAGCTCATTTCTTTGTTGTCATCGGTGAAAGTTCCATCTCCCTTTCGCAGGGGCCCGATACTAGATGTGGGTTTTTATCTTGATTTTGCATAGGATAAAAAATATTTAGGATTTCTCTCTATTTCACTAATGGCCTTTTGCTCTCTTTGCCTCTCCTGGGTTTGTATGATTCTTGTAGCTTGAGTTCAATTGTTTCTATTCTCTACCTAACCTTCTTCGCCGTTCTTGAGGTAGGGTGCGACTCTCAAGTTGTTCTGCGATTCGTTTTCTTCGCCTATATAGGGAACGACGTTTCCGTTCCAATCTGCATCTCTTTCTCTTTTTTCTGAGGGGTATGGCGGTTTGAACATATTTCTAGTGCTACTGAGCTTATTTTTTCCAGGCACTGGTTCATGTTTGCATTTTCTAGCTGTTCTTCCCAGTTTATTTCTGTGAAGTCCTGGTTTATTTGTTCCCAGTTTATCTGTTTATTATTGAAGTTGATAGCTTGATTGGTAATTTAAAAAGATTAATAGACACCATACAGCAGAATGGACAGTACATATAAGAAGAAAGCAATGATCACAATGATAAAGATGTTCAGATTGGGTACATAAAGATTGGGAGATTGGGGTAGCAAAGATACAGTGCAGTTTTAAAGCAAAAGGTAAAAACTATGAAGATGAAATTAGGTACTTTTTAGTATTGTTTTTGAATGATGCAAAAGTTGGACAGCTTTTCAATTCAATAGGGAGAGAGTTCCATAGACTGGGTCCCTTTATTTGCTTAGAGTGTTTACACAAATTACGTTTGACTTTGGGGATATCAAAGAGATACTTATTTCTGGTGTGGTGATAATGGGTCCTATTACATCTGTCCAGGGAGAGTTTCAGAGCAGGATTTACATTTAAGAACAGGGTTTTGTAAATGTAGTTGACACAAGAGAATTTGTGGAGTGAGATTATGTTTAGCATGTTTAGGGAGTTAAACAAGGGGGCTGAGTGTTGTCTGAAAGCAGAATTTGTTATTATTCTGATAGCAGATTTTTGCTGGTTAATGATGGACTTGAGGTGGTTTGCAGTGGTTGAACCCCATGCACAGATATCATAATTAAGATAGGGATAGATTAGTGCATAATATAGAGAGATGAGAGCAGAGTTAGGTACATAATATCTGATTTTGGAGAGTATACCAACTGTTTTAGAGACTTTCTAAGTTATGTGTTGTATGTGGGCACTGAAGTTGAGTCTCTTGTCTAGGAATAGGCCAAGAAACTTTCCATCATTTTTATTGCTAATGTTTACATTGTCTATCTGAAGCTGAATTGCATTTGTACATTTGCTTCCAAATAAGATGTAGTAGGTCTTTTCTATGTTAAGTGTTAGTTTGTTGGTTGACATCCATAAGTGGACTTTGTTAGTTCATTATTTAACAACGTTATTAGTGTATGTGGGTGGGGTTAGAGTAGATGAGGGTAGTATCATCAGCAAAACAAATAGGTTTCAGAATGTTAGAGACGTTAGGCAGATCATTGATGTAAATAAGAAATAAGAGAGGTCCCAAATGCTGCCCTGTGGCACTCCAAAGGTTATGGTAGAGTGGAGAGGTTATATTATTGATGGCTACACATTGGTGTTATCACTAAGATAGGATTGGATATAGTCCAGTGTATGGCCTCGAATTCCATAATGAAGGAATTTTCGTAAGAGGTAATTGTGATTAACAGTATCAAAGGCCTTTCTCAGGTCAATGAAGAGTCCAATCGGAAACTCATTTTTGTCAAGGGCCGAGTCATTTTTTTTTTTTTTTTTTTTTGAGATATATACAAGAGTTGTTACATTCTTGTACAGCCACTAGTACGCGTAGCGTTTCGGGCAGTTCCTGGAATACGATCCCCTGCCGCGAAGAATCGTTTTTTTCATCCAAGTGACACATTTTACTGTTGCGATAAACAGAGGCTACAGTTAAGGAATTGCGCCCAGTAAATCCTCCCCGGCCAGGATACGAACCCATGACATAGCGCTCGCTATGTCATGGGCTCTATATATTATATCAAGGAGACTAATAATTGCATCGTTGGTACTCTTTTGAGAGCGGAAGCCAAACTGACAGGGGCTAAGAATGTCAAATTTTGCGAGGTAGGAATAAAGCTGTTTGTAGATAATTTTTCAAATATTTTTGATAGTATTGGTAGGTTTGATATTGGTCTATAATTGTTTATGTCTGCCGGATTACCTCCTTTATGAACTGGTGTTACTCTTGCTTTTTTAAGGATATCAGGGAAGGTATGACACTCAAGGGATTTGTTGAACAGCAGAGCTATAAGTGGGGCATGGGAGGCGCTCTTGTATATAATGGATGGTATTTCACTGATGTTCCCAGCTTTGGTTTTTAGTGAGTGTATGATGGACACAACATCTATCAGGCTGACTGGTGAGAGGAGAAGAGAGTTTGGATAGCTGCCTGAGAGATATGTGTTGATATGTGTCTGAGTCTGTGGGATTTTACTGGCAAGGTTAGCACCAACCGATGAAAAGAAGCTATTAAATTCATTCGCCATTTCTAAATCAGATGACAGTGTAAGGCCATCCTTAGAGAGTGTTATCTGGTTGTGGGAGTGTTGTTTAGTTCCTAGGATATTAGAGATGGTTTTCCATGTGCTTTTCATGTTGACTTTTGCTTCTTTGAATCTAGTCTCATAATATGAAAGTTTCGCTTTTCTTATGATACTGGTAAGCATTGATGAGTACCTTTTAACTACTTTCTTTGTAACTAGGCCAAACCTAAATTTCTTTTCATATTCATGTTTTTTGTTGATTGATTTAATTATGCCACTTGTGAGCCACGGGTTATTTTTTCTTTTATCAGTTACTTGTTTGGTAAGGAGGAGACAGTGAGTGTTGTAGAGGCTTAGAGTTTTGGAGAGAAAGAGGTTAGTTAATGAGTTTATATCCTGTGTATTATTAAATTCAGATTCCCAGTTAATATTGTGAAGTGCATTAGAAAGATTGCCTAAAGCTGGTTCACTGTGTAGGCTGAATTAGAGTTTCTTGCTTTCTGGTGGTGCTGTGTCCATGTTTGCTATGAGGAAGGTAGGATAGGGGTCAGTTGTTCTGTCATAGATTACCCCAGATGTAAGGGGAGCTGTTATATTAGTCCATAAGTGATCCAGAGTAGTGGCAGATGTTTGAGTGACTCGGGTGGGTTTGGTGATTTGGGGATTAGCATACAGGAGTGCATGCTGTTACGGAAATAGTCAACTTGAGGGTTGTTTTGAAGACCCAGGTCAATATTGAAATCACCTCCCAGAATGATGTGATTTTTGTTGAGATTGTTATTTATGATAAGATTCTTTACGTTATCTGAGAATGAAGCTATGTTGGTATTAGGAAATCTATAGATGGCACCGATAGTCAGAGAGGATTTAAGGGATTTACTGGAGAACTTGACAAAGGTATATTCACAATAGTCGTCTCTATCACTGATGACACTATTGCAGATGAAGGTATCTTTGTAATCTATTGCTGTGCCACCTCCATTTTTATTAGGCCTGCAGTTATGAATGGCTTTATAGCCAGCTAAATTGTATAGTTGGATATGGTCTTTACTTAGCCAAGTTTCTGTTAAAATGATGAATGATAAATTAGTACCTAGTGCTGTGAGTAGTGCATTTATATCATCAAAATGTTTACCAAGTGATCTAACATTTTGGTTGTAAACTGATAAGCAGGTGCTATTTAGGAGTTTGTCTTTTGCACGATTTGCTGTGTAATACCTTTTTATTTATTTTATTTATTTATTTATATACAAGAAGGTACATTGGGTTTGTGAGAATACATAGCATAATACAGTAATTGCACTCTTGTAAAGCCACTAGTACGCGCAGCGTTTCGGGCAGGTCCTTAATCTAACAGATAATTTTAAGTAGGTAAATTCTATCAGAATTAATAAAATGATAACAAATACATTGCAAAAAAATGAGATCAGAGAGATTAGTAAGTATATTAAAGCACATTGGTATATTAAAGCTCTGATTGATTACATTGACAGCTTGATTGGTAATTTAAACAAGATTAATATACACCATACAGCAGATTGACAGTACATATAAGAAGACAGCAATGATCGCAATGATAAAGATGTTCAGATTGGGTACATAAAGATTGGGAGATTGGGTAGCAATAGATACAGTGCAGTTTTAAATCAAAAGGTAAAAAACTATGAAGATGAAATTAGGTACTTTTTAGTATTGTTTTTGAATGATGCAAAAGTTGGACAGCTTTTCAATTCAATAGGGAGTGAGTTCCATAGACTGGGTCCCTTTATTTGCATAGAGTGTTTACACAAATTAAGTTTGACTCTGGGGATATCAAAGAGAAATTTTTTTCTGGTGTGGTGATAATGGGTCCTATTACATCTGTCCAGGGAGAGTTTCAGAGCAGGATTTTCATTTAAGAACAGGGTTTTGTAAATGTAGTTGACACAGGAGAATTTGTGGAGTGAGATTATGTTTAGCATGTTTAGGGAGTTAAACATGGGGCTGAGTGTTGTCTGAAAGCAGAATTTGTTATAATTCTGATAGCAGATTTTTGCTGGGTAATGATGGACTTGAGGTGGTTTGCAGTGGTTGAACCCCATGCACAAATACCATAATTAAGATAGGGATAGAATAGTGCATAATATAGAGATATGAGAGCAGAGTTAGGTACATAATATCTGATTTTGGAGAGTATACCAACTGTTTTAGAGACTTTCTTAGTTATGTGTTGTATGTGGGTACTGAAGTTGAGTCTCTTGTCTAGGAAGAGGCCAAGAAACTTTCCATCATTTTTATTGCTAATGTTTACATTGTCTATCTGAAGCTGAATTGCATTTGTAGATTTACTTCCAAATAAGATGTAGTAGGTCTTTTCTATGTTAAGTGTTAGTTTGTTGGTTGACATCCATAAGTGGACTTTTTTAGTTCATTATTAACAACATTATTTAGTGTATGTGGGTTGGGGTTAGAGTAGATGAGGGTAGTATCATCAGCAAACAAAATAGGTTTCAGAATGTTAGAGACGTTAGGCAGATCATTGATGTAAATAAGAAATAAGAGAGGTCCCAAAATGCTGCCCTGTGGCACTCCAACGGTTATTGGTAGAGTGGGAGAGGTTATATTATTGATGGCTACACATTGGTGTCTATCACTAAGATAGGATTGGATATAGTCCAGTGTATGGCCTCGAATTCCATAATAATAAATAATAAATAAATAAATGTTTATTTAGGTAAGGTACATACAAACAAGAGATTTTACGAAGTTTGTTGGATTAATAGATAGAGCTAGTACATACAATGCCTAAAGCCACTATTACGCAAAGCGTTTCGTGCAGGAAAAGCATTAATGACTAAAGCTTAATACTAATGGGTATAAAGAATAAAATGTGTTGAGAACGAATAAAAATAGAGGGAAAAGAGGAGGAAACATGGCTGAAAAAGGAGCACAAATACAATTACAAATTATTACAGACAATTACATTCAAACAGTGTTGTTTATAAAACAAAACAGACATGGGTTGACAACAGAGGGGTAAGGTAGGTTGACAACAGAGGGGTAAGGTAGGTTGACAACAGAGGGGTAAGGTAGGTTACAGGGAATTTATTAGGTATTGCTTAGTTTTTATCTTAAACTGGTTGAAAGAGGTACAGTCTTTAACATGGTTGGGAAGGCCATTCCACATTCTGGGTCACTTGATTTGTAGAGCATTTCTAGTTTGATTAAGTCGTACTCTTGGAATATCAAAACTGTATTTATTTCTGGTGTGGTGCTCATGGGTTCTGTTACAACCTTCAATGAAGCTTTTGAGGTCAGGATTGGCATTACAGTTCAGCGTTTTATATATGTATAATACACATGGGAGAATGTGCAGTGACTTAATATCTAACATATTCAGAGATTTGAGTAGGGGTACCGAGTGATGTTTGGGGCTAGAGTTGGATATTGTCCTAATAGCAGCTTTGTGTTGAGTAATTAGAGGACGTAAATGATTTTGGGTAGTAGAACCCCAAGCACAAATACCATAGTTGAGATATGGATAGATGAGGGAGTAATAGAGAGTCACCAGGGCAGGGCGGGGTACATAATATCTGATCTTAGAAAGAATGCCAACAGTTTTTTTTTTTAAATTTTTATATATTTAGAATGTGTCCCTGGAAATTCAGCTTGCTGTTAATGAGAACGCCAAAGAATTTGCCATCTACTTTGTTACAAATTTGGGTATTGTTAATCCTGAGATTTATTTGATTTGAGGATTTATTGCCAAACAAAATATAGAAAGTTTTGTCAATATTGAGGGATGAGTTGTTGGCAGTTAGCCAAAGATGGACTTTATTTAGCTCAGTATGTTACGGCCCTCTCGGGACGCAACGGGGTTCTTACTCTGATGTTGTTAGAGGAAGTTTTATCCGACCCCAAGCCAGTAGTGGCTTTCAAGGATGAGATCCGTGACGCAATTAACTTAAAGGGGGAAGGGAAAGAAAGTTAAGAACTTAAGACTATAATTGTTACCATCACCAATAAATAATATATAAAAAGAGTGCACAGGGGGAGGGGTATTAACACTGTACAGGGGAAATACACAATCGTCTTCTGCTGAAGACTCTGGATCCCGACTCTCGGTGCTGAGTCCTCGGTGCTTTCTTGACGAATCCTTCGACCAAGCTGAGTCTACCCCAAACACAGGCCAGCCAAAACACAGGTCCACTGGGGGCACCGCCGTGGAGGCCGTCAACCACAAGTCCAGCAGGTCTGCTAGCAGGTTCCGGATCAGCAAGGCTGGTCAGGCCACTCCACGAACGATATAAGGGTAACGCCCTAGACAGGAGCCTCGTGTGATACCACAAATCACTCTCCTGTCCTCAATACCCCAGTGGATAATCGTCTCCAGCAGTCGGTCCCGGGTAATCCTTCTACTGCCACTCCACTGGCAGGGTAACACCAGTGTACTTCCGGGGGACGACTTCACAGCTGACGCAGCAAAGCACAAGGTATGGAGACGGCTGCCTTGGGTAGCCTGACTCAACTTCCATCACAGCAGTCCCAGGTCGACTCTGTAAGCAGACACGTCATCAATAACAGGGACACTAAAACACCTCACTTACAGGCTCAGACACAAACGCCCGACATATCCACTCCATAGATGGCGTTGTAGTCTGAGCACCACCTCACCAGAGGTCAGCAGCGGCGGTGTTGTGAGGTAAACAGGACTGGAAACTGGCCCTTGTGGCCAATACTCGTCGTCCTCACCAGGTGTCGTCGTCCGTTTGGAGGGGGTTTCGGGAGCTGACCCACAGATGGCGCGGTCGTCACTGCTCCGTGCTCGGACGCTGGATCCAGGTTCGTAACACCTCCCCACCAAAAAGAATTTGGTTTGGGGTTCTATAAAGAGAAACACAAACCAAATTAGTGCGGCGACACAACTCCAAATGGACTCACAAGCTTTATAAACTGGAGTGGCGAGGCTGCCTTGTCCACAGAATTGTCCTACTGGGCAATTCCGGCATAACAGGAACTTGCAGATAGAAGACGATGATCTGTCTGAAGTAGTCTTCCACACTTCTACTGCGATGCCAAGCAGGGGCATCATCTCACCTCTCTCGAGTAAGGATCGGTGTCGACCTGGTCTAGGGCGACTCGACACTTCCCTATGTCGTGGCACCGATGATGGCTGGTCACAGACGGCGTTTCTGGTGCCGGTCCGGTAGTCCTTCAGGGAGATAGGAACCTGGAATACAGGGGTCTGATAATTCAGAGTGACAGCGACAGTGGGCAAGGCAGTACTTACTACACTCTCGTCTACTAGGCCCACACCTAGTTCCAACAGGGCTGCTTGCACACCGAAGATGGCATTCGCTCTGCCACCATCAGGTCGACCAACATTCCGCATAACGCTGCATTGAGGCTCAGCAATCACGCGGGGGGTGTCAACCTGCCGGAAACAGTCACTCATATTATCATTTCTTGTACCTGGTGTATCAACCATCACTTTCCAGGCCCCTCCTTTGCCTGCAACACTTGCAGTACAAATTTCCAATCCCTGGGAACTCTTCACGATGTTCACGGGAGCCATCATCCTTCGGGTCGTCCACTGATCCTTACTGAGAACAGAGAGAACACATACGAGAACAAAACAAAATACCGGTAGGAAACATTTGGTTACCTTAGGGACAAGTTTCATGAGCTTGTTATGTCCATAACCGGCAATATCCACTAGCCTGGTTTGGACTGAAGAGGGCTCTAGAACCTTTGCACATATCTCACATACCTCTGACGTCTGGGGAATCTCTGGCCGGTTCAATGAACGCTGTACCTTGCCATACCGCAAGTACACATCCGCCTTCGCTCCAGACTCGTTGGTATCCGTGGGTGCCTGCACACAAGGCCTCTCTTCTAGCTCAGGTACTTCTGCCATCGTAACCTCATGTTCCTTGTCGAGAGAAGAATCAGGAGACTCTGCTAGAATTCTGTCAATCTGCGGGTGAGAGGACAAATTAAACCTGTTTGAATCCGGGTCTGCCTTTACCTGGATATTACCACTGCCTGCCGTTACCTCAGACCTTGCTGTTCTGGCTGACTCGTCCGCGACCTTGGGATGATTGATGCTCCAATCTGTCACCAAGTCGTTGGCTAGTACCACGTCAATCCCAGCCACAGGGAGGGTATCGACTACTGCCAACGCACATGTGCCGCTGAAGTAAGGCGAGTCGAGATGTACCGGCACTAAGGGGGCGATATACTGCGTCCTAGGAAACCCAACCAGGACAACCTGTTGTCTCCCGTCCACACTTACTCCCTCGGGTAACGAGCTCTTCACGATCAGGGACTGGGCTGCTCCACTATCTCTGAGCACTACAACTGATCTACCAGTATGATCACTCGATACATACCCGCCTGAAGTGTGAGGGGAAAACAATCTGGGTTCTTCCTGCGTCGTCGTCGACTGGCTTCCTGCTGGTGGTATTCCACAGCTCATCATCATCACCTCCCTACGTGCGCTGCCACCTCTTCTGCCTCGGCACATAGCAGCTACATGCCCTTTCTGCCCACAAGTCCAGCACACCATATTCCTCCTCGGGCTCCGGTGTTTCGGACTGCTAGGACTTGTTCTTCGAGGGCTACTTGGGGGCGTCTTCTTAGCACTTCGTGGGACGGGAGTCTCCTCTTCGTCATGAGGTCTGTCAAACCGGCGTTGGTAATGCCTTGGGACGTACTTAGCAGAAGGCCTATGCGTCAGGATGTATTCCTCAGCCATGGTGGCTGCCGCACTCAAGGTCTCTACCTGCTGTTCCTCTAAGTACGTCTTCAGGTCTCCAGACAAACAATCCTTGAAGTCCTCTAGCAGTATAAGCTGCTCGAGGTCTTCTTTGGTCTCCACCTTCCGAGAGGCACACCATTCCTGAAAAAGTCGCTCCTTGAGTGTGGCGAATTCGGTGAAAGTGTGCTCTGAGGTCTTCTTCAGGTTTCTGAACTTCTGTCTATATGCCTCAGGTACCAATTGGTACGCCATGAGCACAACCTTCTTCACCTTGTCGTAATCGCCGGAGTCGTCAAGGGATAACGTAGAGTAGGCGATTTGGGCCTTCCCAGTCAAGACTGACTGTATCATGATGGCCCAATTCTCCCTTGGCCACTCCAAAGAGGCAGCGACTTTCTCGAAGGCTGCAAAGAACTTCGAAACTTCCCTCTCATTGAATTTGGGGACCATTTTGATGTTCCTTACCGGATCGAAACCGCTGGTGTCCGTTGTTGGCCTCCGACCACCGCCTAATCGTAATACTTCTAGATCATGTTGTCTCTGTCTTTCTTTTTCTTCTCTCTCTCGCTGTTTCTCTTCTCTCTCTCGTTCTTCGCTCTCTCGTTTCTCTTCTCTCTCTCGTTTCTCTTCTCTCTCTCGTTCTTCTCTTTCTCTTTCTCGTTCCTCTCTCTCTCGTTTCTCTTCTCTCTCTCGTTCTCTCTTCTCTTTCTCGTTCTCTCTCTTTCTCGTTTCTCTTCTCTTTCTCTTTCTGCTTTCCTTTCTTCTAATTCTAAACGTCTCATCTCTAATTCTTTATCTTGTCTCTCTCGTTCCATTTCTAATTTCTTCCATTCTATTTCACGATTTATCTCTAGGGCACGCATTTTGACTGTTAGGAAGCTGATATTAAGCTCACCTGCATCACTGTCAACGTCACTGCCCTTATCTTCCTTTTCCGTGGAAGCTATTTCCTCACCTTCCTTCGTACTAGGAGTCTCGCCTTCCTGTTTCTCTTCTGCCTTCAGGTGCCGGTGAACCTTGGACAAGATCTCCACACGGGAATCACTGGCACGGATCTTGATCTCCAGGTAGGCGCTCACTAGTACAAGCTCTGGTTTGCTCAGATATTTTAATCTGGCAAGACAGTCCTCTCTGTTCAGAAAAGCCTGCACATCGTCCAGATCATTGATGGTAGCTTTCTCTGCCATTGTCACCGATGGAACACTTAACTAGCACTTGACACACCGCTTACACGTTAACACTTAACGCACCGAGCACAGTTCTACGTCAATATTGCACTTTATCGCACCTGGCACTTCACTTGCCAATATTGCACGCAATTGCTTCGGGCACCGCACTACACAATATTGCACTGAATCCAAGCGAACACTTCGCTCTACAATATTGCACTGAATCACGACGAGCACCGCACTACACGATATTGCACTTAATCGCTTAATCACAGCGAGCACCGCACTGCACAATATCGCACTTAGTCACACTTGAGCACTGCACAGGACGTATAACGTCACAATCGTCACACACAGGGGGAATTATATACAGGGATTACGCCACTTCACCACCCCTGTCAAACATACTTAACAAGGGGACGGATCCCGCTGGGGATGCCAATTATGTTACGGCCCTCTCGGGACGCAACGGGGTTCTTACTCTGATGTTGTTAGAGGAAGTTATATCCGACCCCAAGCCAGCAGTGGCTTTCAAGGGATGAGATCCGTGACGCAAGTAACTTAAAAGGGGAAGGGAAAGAAAGTTAAGAACTTAAGACTATAATTGTTCCCATCACCAAATAAATAATATATATAAAAGAGTGCACAGGGGGAGGGGTATTAACACTGTACAGGGGAAATACACAATCGTCTTCTGCTGAAGACTCTGGATCCAGACTCTCGGTGCTGAGTCCTCGGTGCTTTCGTGGTCTCTTGACGAATCCTTCGACCAAGCTGAGTCTACCCTGGCCACAGGTCAGCCAAAACACAGGTCCACTGGGGGCACCGCCGTGGAGGCCGTCAACCACAAGTCCAGCAGGTCTGCTAGCAGGTTCCGGATCAGCAACGCTGGTCAGGCCACTCCACGGGCGATATTAGGGTAACGCCCTAGACAGGAGCCTCGTGTGATACCACAAATCACTCTCCTGTCCTCAATACCCCAGTGGATAATCGTCTCCAGCAGTCGATCCCGGGTAATCCTTCTACTGCCACTCCACTGGCAGGGTAACACCACAGTGTTCTTCCGGGGGATGACTTCACAGCTGCTGCAGCAAAGCACAAGGTATGGAGACGGCTGCCTTGGGTAGACTGACCCAACTTCCATCACAGCAGTCCCAGGTCGACTCTGTAAGCAGACACGTCATCAATAACTGGGACACACTAAAACACCTCACTTACAGGCTCAGACACAAACGCCCGACATATCCACTCCATAGATGGCGTTGTAGTCTGAGCACCACCTCACCAGAGGTCAGCGGCGGCGGTGTTGAGCGCTCAACAGGACTGGAAACTGGCCCTTGTGGCCAGTACACGTCATCCTCACCAGGTGTCGTCGTCCGTTTGGAGGGGGTTTCGGGAGCTGACCCACAGATGGCGCGGTCGTCACTGCTCCGTGCTCGGACGCTGGATCCGGGTTCGTAACACGAGTATCAACTAGATGTTCCCCATGGAGCCAACAAAAATGAATTACATAACCTCATTATGGATCACCTCTTAGATGAAGGGATAATTGACTCTGAAACTCACGAAACTTATTCTATTGCAGATAAAACTGATTTGGCAACTATGAAACTCAAACTAGAACCTGCCAAGCTCGAGAGAGAGCAACAGCAAGCAGCTCTCCAAAAAATGAAGGAAAGAGAGGCGACCCTGGCAAAAGAAGCTCTACAAATAAAAGGAAGAGAAGCTGCAATCAGGAAAGAAGAGCAAGAACGAGAGGCCGCCTTGAGGAAAGAAGAACAAGAACAAGAGATGGCCCTCAAGGAACGTGAGACTGCAATACTCTGTGAGCGTGAGCGAGTACAGCTTGAAGCGAAACATCGTCACCTGGAGATGCAACGCGAGCATGACAAACAGCAAGCGGCTATGGCTATAGAATGTCGTCAACAAGAACTCGCGTTGGAGACTACACACCTCACTCAACTCCAGCAAGCTACCGCTAGTCTTCCCGTAAGTTTCAATATCTCCCATGCAAGTAAGTTAATGCCACCATTCGTTGAGACAGAGATCGATGTTTTTTTTTACCACCTTTGAGACCCTAGCTAATCAACTTAGCTGGCCTGTTGACCAATGGTCCACCCTTCTCAGAGTGCATCTTACAGGTAGAGCTGCAGTTACTCTCAGTACCTTAGCGTCTGAGAATGACTACCAGACCCTGAAGCAAGCAGTGTTGGACGCCTACCTTCTCTCCACCGAAAGCTACCGACGAAAATTCCGTGACCATCTTAAGGCAAGTACCACCACCTTTCTAGAATTTGCCAATACAAAGAAAAGATATTTTATGAAATGGCTAGAAGCAGCACATGTCTCTACATTTGCAGAACTCATCAACCTCATGCTAGTTGAGGAATTCTTGAGACGTGTTCCCCCTTCCATCCGTTTATATCTAGCAGATAAAGAAGAAACCGACTACATCAAATGTGCGAAGTCGGCTGACACCAACAGCCTCATCCACCGGCTGACACCATCACCACCTCCCAGTAAGAAGTCTTGGTACAGTTACGATAAAGTGAGTACAGAGGAAGCGAGCTCGCAATTGTATTGTAAGTATTGCAAACTCTACGGACATACCATAGATAGATGTGTGAAGGCTCAATACAAGAGCAATGAATCTACTAAACCCAAACAGACTCCTCCTAAGTCCGGTAAGCCTGTAATGAATGTTGGTGTTCATGTTAATGATCTTTCTCTCTTCAGTAAACACCTGTATCCTGGAACTGTCTCTACCAACGGTACAGATTCGGAGGGACGTTTCAAATTGAAGATCTTGAGGGACACAGCGGCTCTTCAGTCCATTATGTTGAAATCGGCTGTGTCTAACGTCGCCTACACCGGGGAAACCGTCCTTATCACTGACCTCACTGCTACCACTCCATATCCACTCGCCAGAGTCCACCTGGATTGTCCCTTCGTGACCGGTGAAGTCCAAGTCACCATCAGGGAAAAGCCTTTTCCCGTGCCTGGAGTGCAACTTCTCCTCGGCAACGACTTGGCAGAAGATCTGCAACCGCCCAACCTGATCATCACGGACAAACCCCAGGTGTGTACTTCTGTAATGGATAATCCCATCTTTGAATATGTTCCAGCAGAGGTTCAAGAAAGTGATAAAGTTTCTCCTCCGGTTTTGGTGACCACCCATGCACAAGCTGCACGACCGCAACCAGCTGACTCTACTACTACCGCTGTCCCTCAAGACCCTCAGAATCTACCTCCAAATCTTACCAAGTTGGAGTTCCATAAGTTACAGAGGGAAGATCAATCATTAACACCATTATTCTTCCAGGCTGAGACTCAACCTGACAGTATCCCTGGGTTCTTCCTAGAAAATGAGTTGCTCTACCGCAGGTACAGACCCAGCAGGCTGAAGGAGGATGACGATTGGGCCAATGTCGAACAACTAGTGATTCTCACCAGCATACGGCCCGATATTCTACACCTGGCCCACGGAGCTCTTTCTCACTATGGCTTCTACAAAACCAACCACGGAATCAGACAAGACTACTACTGGCCAGGTATGATAAAAGACGTAAAGAAATACGTACAACAGTGTCATATATGTCAGATGGCAGGTAAACCTAACATCTCTATTCCCCAGGCTCCACTGAAACCCATCCAGGTGCCTGCGGAACCTTTCCACAGACTCATCATAGACTGTGTTGGTCCTTTACCCCGGACCAGTTCTGGCAACGCATATATATTAACTATCATGTGTCCTATCACCAGGTTTCCCATAGCTGTTCCAGTAAAGAATATTACGGCTGCTACTGTGGTGAAACCCCTATTGAAGATCTTCACCCAGTATGGATTTCCAAGAGAGGTTCAAAGCGACTGTGGCACCAACTTCACCAGTGATCTCTTCAAGAAGACTCTGGAGGAGTTCAACATCACACAGGTACTGTCCAACCCCTATCATCCTGCTTCACAGGGTTCTCTTGAACGTAGTCATCAGACTATTAAAGCACTCCTAAAGAAATTCTGCAATGAGACTTTGAAGGACTGGGATAAACAACTTGATCTCATTATGTGCATTTTTCGAAGTCTCCCCAATGAGTCTCTAGGAGTATCTCCCTATGAGATGCTCTATGGACGTAAGTGCCGTACTCCTCTCAAAGCTTTCAAGGACTCTCTATGTAATTCCACCTTCAGTGACCATCAGAATGTGCCTCAGTTTCTTCAAAACTTACAACACATTCTAGAGAGAGTACGTAAATTTGCTAATGACAACCTATTGAAAGCCCAGGAGAGGATGAAGACTCATTTTGACTAAAGCAGCAAATTAAGGAAATTTAAATCAGGAGACTTCGTATTGGCATACCTTCCTATCCCAGGTTCTCCATTGAAAAACAAGTTTTCAGGACCCTACCTTATCAAGGAGTGCAGGAACAACAACAACTACGTTCTTGAGATTCCAGATAGGCGGTGGAGGACCCAGTTGTGCCACGTCAACCTCCTGAAGCAGTATCAAGGTATTCCCCCTACTGTGCTTATATCTGTCTCTACATCTAAAGGTCCATACCTCCACAGTGAAACTCCCTGCTTCTCCCGAAAGCATTAACCCTGAATTGGTGCTTTCCAAATCAGAAATCCTACCTGATCTTCATCCCAATTTACAGGACTATAATAGTGCTCCTTTGCCATGTTCTAATTCTATTCTCACCTCGCCAGATATCACGAAGCCTTTCATCCTCCATGTCGACGCCAGTGGTACCGGCATCGGGGGTGACCCAATGCAACAACGAGGCGAGGAGAATCTACCTGTTAGCGACCACAGCTACAAGGAACTACAGCATAATCGACAGGGAGCTACTCATCGTCCTGAACTTGCAGCACTTCGAACCATACCAGAAAAGTGCTCGGTCTACCACCATCTACGCAGACCACAATCCCCTATGCTTCCTGCAGCAAGCCCAATTCATCAATCAACGGCTTCTACAATGGGCTTGATATCTGCAGAATTTCAACCTGGAGATCTCTACATCAAGGGGTCTGACCACATCATAGCAGACGCCCTCTCCAGAGTCTATGAGGTAGAGGCTGCTCCACCTACCACGCTACCTCCTGAAGACGTAACTTCACCAGAACCGCAGGCTTCGGGGGGGAGTTGTGACGATAATCTCTTTCAAGAGAGATTGAGCCTGCTCTTCCCTATTTCAAGTAATGTCCAAGATACAAGTATAAGATGCTACATTCAAGATACGTCACCAGTAGCACAAAACGTTTTGACCAGGAGGCAAAATGTACCCAATTCCCCCCACTCCACGCACCCTCCACACGCCGGCTCGTCATCAAACCAGCTAACTACCCTTCACCAGCTTGCCTGCCCCTGACTGGTGACTATCCAGCCGCGCACCTGCACACCACACCTCACCGCACCTCAGCGCCCTCTACACGAGTCGACGTCTGAGCCTGACCAGCTATCAACTTCAGAATATTCCTTGTGCTCTTAGCGTTGACATCTTTCTCTGGCATACTAGCTCATTAGCTCGTATACGAAGGGAGGTTTCAGCCATAGCCGATATTTTCAGCACCATTTCAACATTATTTAATCTATTGCGTTTTTTGTATTTATCTTTGTCATTTTATTTCATTAGTAATTTGCACGAGATTTACCTATATTTTCATTTATGTTAATATATTAAAATTTCATTGTTCATACTTTGTGTTTTACGTGTTCCTCCCTCTAACTTACCACAGACAACAGGCAAGCAGTCTATATTTTTGTTTTAAGTGTGACCAGGCTTTGACACCTGCCATTGGAGGATTGCCGAACATCAACACTCCAACACTTTCCCGTCACAATATATATATTAGTATATTTTGGTAGCAGTCTTTCCTGTAGACATATATTATTAAATATGACCGAAAAAGTAAGATTAATAATTCTAACACGAATTGCCTGCCTGTACTCCTCTTGACATATCAGAAAACATTCTAAGGAAATTACTCCAAGCTTGTACTAAAGAGGCACCTTTCTTGAGCCCGGATGGGCACATGTATAAGCAAGTAGATGGGGTCGCCATGGGTTCTCCACTAGGTGTCCTGTTTGCGAACTTCTACATGGGTACCATCGAGCAAAAAGTCTTAGTCGACATGAACTTGAAACCGGCCATATACTGCAGGTATGTTGACGACATTTTTACACAGGTACCTGATGTCAGACATCTGCAGGAGCTGAAGGAGGCATTTGAGCAGATTTCTGTGTTGCGTTTCACTTACGAGATGGAGAAGGATGGGAAGCTGCCCTTTCTAGATGTAACGGTCATGGAAAGGAGCGGAGGTTTCCACACTGCAGTCTACACTAAGGAAACAAACATAGGAATGTGCCTAGATGCCAACAGTTACTGCCGAGACAGGTTCAAGAGGAGTGTTGTTAACGCTTATGTCGACCGTGCTCTCAGCCACAGCTCAGGATGGAAGCAAGTCGACGAAGAACTCTGTAGGGTAAGGCAGGTCCTAGTCAACAACGGCTTCTCCAATGGTTTCGTTGAAGACATCATAAGAAGGAAAGTGAAACGCCATGCAACCTCTGAAGAGACCAACTAACACAACACCTATACCCCCTATTAGACTATTTTACAGGAACTTCTTTTCCACAGCTCATAAAACGGAGGAAAGGGTCCTGAAAGATATTGTTAATAGAAACGTTATCCCTACAGACAAAAATCAGAAGATACAACTGACGATTTACTATAAAACAAAAAAAACGGCCAGCCTACTCATGAGAAACTCTCCAGACACAAAGCAGAACGCTTTAAAAGAGACCAACGTCGTCTATGCCTTCAAATGCCCTCTTGGGGACTGTAAGCCTCTAAAAACTCAGTATATAGGCAAGACAACAACATATCTTTCCAGGCGTTTAACGATGCATAAGCAACAGGGCTCCATTAAGGAACATATAATCTCTTCCCACAACCAAACCATCACCAGAGAAATCTTAGCAAACAACACAGAAATCATCGATAGATACAGCGATAGCAGGCGGCTTGACATCTGCGAAGCACTACACATCAAGACGTCAACACCAGCAATCAACAGCCAATTAATGCACAACTATATTCTACCCACTTCAAGACTCCGCTCCAATATAGAAGCATCAAGAAATATGGACCAATAGGCTTTCTACAATTACTTCCATTCAATACCCATTGTTTCGTGTTCTGTCTTGTGTTTGAATTTAATACCCATTCAATACCCATTGTTGAAAGTTTGTTTTCACCTCAACAACCTCACCCAAATGTAGATATAAACTCGAAAATGTGTAAGCTCTATTCAGTTTCAGTTGTGTGTTTGTAAACTAAAGTCTTTGAAAATGTAATAAATTTTACGAAACGCGCTCAAGTGTCGCGTCAGACTAGAAATAAAAATGAATTTTGGAGAATTGATCTTTGAATTACCATCAACAGTGAAAAGAAATGTAAGAAAGATAGAGAAAATTCGTGTTAGAATTATTAATCTTACTTTTTCGGTCATATTTAATAATATTTGTCTACAGGAAAGACTGCTACCAAAATATACTAATATATATATATATATATATATATATATATATATATATATATATATATATATATATATATATATATATATATATATATATATATAGTCGTACCTAGTAGCCAGAACGCACTTCTCAGCCTACTATGCAAGGCCCGATTTGCCTAATAAGCCAAGTTTTCATGAATTAATTGTTTTTCGACTACCTAACCTACCTAACCTAACCTAACCTAGCTTTTTCGGCTACCTAACCTAACCTAACCTATAAAGATAGGTTAGGTAGGGTTGGTTAGGTTCGGTCATATATCTACGTTAATTTTAACTCCAATAAAAAAAATTGTCCTCAAACCTAATGAAATGGGTAGCTTTATCATTTCATAAGGAAAAAAATAGAGAAATATATTAATTAAGGAAAACTTGGCTTATTAGGCAAATTGGGCCTAGCATAGTAGGCTGAGAAGTGCGTTCTGGCTACTAGGTACGACATATATATATATATATATATATATATATATATATATATATATATATATATATATATATATATATATATATATGTATATATATATATATATATATATATATAACTGAAAACTCACACCCCAGAAGTGACTCGAACCCATACTCCCAGGAGCCACGCAACTGGTATGTACAAGACGCCTTAATCCACTTGACCATCACGACTGGACTAATGAGGTGATAGCCGAGGCTATTTGAACCACCCCACCGCTGGCACTCGGATAGTAATCTTGGGCATAGCATTTTACCAAATCACCTCATTCTTTGGGGCACACGTGAGGAACACATATGCGAAGAAGCCTGAATGGTACCCAGGACAATATGCAACTGAAAACTCACACCCCAGAAGTGACTCGAACCCATACTCCCAGGAGCCACGCAACTGGTATGTACAAGACGCCTTAATCCACTTGACCATCACGACCGGACTAATGAGGTGATAGCCGAGGCTATTTGAACCACCCCACCGCCGGCACTCGGATAGTAATCTTGGGCATAGCATTTTACCAAATCACCTCATTCTTTGGGGCACACGTGAGGAACACAATGCGAAGAAGCCTGAATGGTCCGGTCGTGATGGTCAAGTGGATTAAGGCGTCTTGTACATATCAGTTGCGTGGCTCCTGGGAGTATGGGTTCGAGTCACTTCTGGGGTGTGAGTTTTCAGTTGCATATTGTCCTGGGGACCATTCAGGCTTCTTCGCATATATATATATATATATATATATATATATATATATATATATATATATATATATATATATATATATATATATATATAATGTGTGTGTGTATGTGTATACTGGCAGCAGGTTTTCTTTTAAACATGTCTCTTTTAAACATGTTTCTTTTAAGCAATATGACTATATATTCTGTATTTACTATCTTCTGATTTAGGGCTTCTATCCCTCTAACTATTTTCTTAGCATCAGGGCTTAGCTGAAAGAGGAGTTCTCCAAAACTCATTTTCGTAATTTCAAGGTAAAGAAAAAA
Source organism: Procambarus clarkii (assembly GCF_020424385.1). Taxonomy (NCBI): domain Eukaryota; kingdom Metazoa; phylum Arthropoda; class Malacostraca; order Decapoda; family Cambaridae; genus Procambarus; species Procambarus clarkii. The sequence continues at coordinate 19,950 of NW_025571187.1, read as the reverse complement.
GTTAATTACTATAGAATGTATTACACTTATTTATACAATTTGCACAACGTTTCGAACCTTCATGGTTCATTCTCATGTGAAAAGAATTTTCAGAACTGGTTGATTTATACCCACACTGGGTCAGGTGATAAAACAATAAAGGTAAAAACATGGAGAATACATAAGGAATAAATGGGGGATGAAGCACATAAGAACATAAGAATAAAGGTAACTGCGGAAGGCCTATTGGCCCATACAAGTCAGCTCCTTTCTACATACAAAGGTTACTCAGGTGTAATTGGCCCGTTATGTTGAACAGTGTTTTCTGTGTTGGCATTGTTATGTTCTGGTCTTGTCCTTACTCTCATGGTGGGTAGAGTAAATAGTTCCGTGATTTGGGTGTTCATGGTAGGTTGTTCTATTCTTATGTGAATTGCTTCAAGAATTTGTAATCTTCTTGCATTTTGGGTTTTGTCTATTATGCAGGTATTCTTGTTCAACATTTCTCTTGTTAGAGTGATGTCATGGGCTTGTCTCACGTGAATCCTAGAGGCACCAGATTGAAGATGACATGTCAAACGCCTCGTCAGCTTGGTCGACGTCATACCTATGCACTTAGATTGAAGGTTACATCCTTCGTGGGGGCAAGTGTACATGTATACAACGCTTGACTGCTGTGGAGGGTTCTCCGTTGGCTTCGGGCTGTTTTTGATAAGGAGTTCAGAAGTAAGTAATTATTAAAAGAAGGCACCAAACCGGGAAGGCTATGTAGCACCATCAAATGCGCAGAATAATCAAAGGGCGCTAAATATCACCAAGGATGCCAATACGAGAACAAAAACTCATAAGGCGAACGATATCAATAGTATCCGAGTCACCAAGAATTCTATTGAGGGACAAGTGACCGCGAGGGGCGGTCGGAAAGCAAGACACACGCTCGTCCTGGAAGTCAGGACAATCAAGAAGGACATGTACGACCGTAAGAGGGACAATGCAACTAGGACAATAAGGAGCAGGGCGGCGCTCCATCAAGTGACCATGGGTTAAGCGAGTATGGCCAAGACGCAACCTCACCAGAGCTGTTTCCCATCGCCGGTTACGGTGGTAGGAGGACGGCCACGAGGAAACACAACATTTAAGAGTACGAAGTTTGTTACCAGTAACAGACGACCAAGAAGCCTGCCAACGGGAAAGGACAGAGGAATGGATAACCGGGTAAAAGTCGGAATATGGAATACCTTTACGAGAGATGGGACAAGAGCGGACAGCTTCCTTGGCGGCAGCATCCGCACGCTCATTTAAAGACACACCAATATGGCTGGGAACCCAACAAAACTCAACCGACTTAAATTTACTGTGAACAAGAAACAGCCAATGCTGGATCTCGACAACTCCTGGATGAACCGGATTAAAGGACCCGAGAGCCATGAGGGCACTATGAGAGTCAACAACAACTACAAAGGAAGACTGACAACGAGAAAGCAGGAGACGAAGAGCATAGAGAATAGCATAAAGTTCCGCTGTAAAGATGCTAGTCTCAGGAGGTAAGCGACACATATATGTGCGATCAGGAAAAACAACAGAGTAGCCAACACCGTCCACAGACTGAGACCCATCGGTGAAGACAGAAACGGAGCGGGAGTGAGAAGAAAAGTGCTCAAGGAAAAGGCGTTTTAGAACCGTAGGAGGGGTAAAAGCTTTAGTGATACGGGTCAAGGAAGTACAAAACCGCGGAAGAGGGACTCTCCATGGGGGCAAAGAAGGAACAACACGAGGAGAAACATTAGAAATACGAACGGAAAGAGAATCCTGGAGGCGAGATAACCGGACAGAAAGAGGGAGGTGGTGAAGAGGAACAGGAACCGCAGGAAGGGTAAAAGTTAAAACACGACAGAGGCGAGAGGAAGGATGTTGTAAGGACCGCGCAAGATAGCGAAGACAGTAGCGATCACAGCAGGAGGTGATGGTGTTCCAGGAACCACATCAGACGAACGTTAACCATACGTTTAAAGAGTTTGCAGACACAACTTGTGAGAGCAATAGGGCGAAAGTCCTTAGGGGAAGTACCCAGAGACCCCGGTTTGCGAACAGGGAGGACAACGGCATCGAGCCAGTCCTCAGGGACTGACGACGACTCCCAGATCCGATTATACAGACTCAGTAAATACCGAGACGTGCAAGGAGGGAGATGGCGAAACATCTCATAATGAATACCATCGCAGCCCGCTGCCGTAGAACCGCAGAGGGCCAGGGCAGAACGAAGTTCAGAGAGAGAGAAGGGATCATTATAGGGAAGCTGAAGACGAGTGCAGAAATCTAAAGGACGAGACTCACGGACAGGTTTACGAAGAAGGAAAGATTGGGGAAGATGAAGACCAGAGCTAACAGAAGAAAAGTGGGAACCCAGTACGGAAGCGACCTGCAACGGGTCCGCCACAAGAGTATCATGGAGGTGAAGGACCGGTGAAACATCGGGAACGAACTTACCCGCTATCTTGCGGATACGCTTCCAGATCTGGGCCAGAGGAGTTTCGGACGTAATTGTTGAGACATAAGATGCCCAACAATCACGTTTAGCCGTACGGATGGCCCTACGGGCCACTGCACTCGCTTTCCGAAAAAAAAGAAAAGAATCGGTCGTCTGCCTACGGCGGTGCCTCTTCCAGGCTGCACGCTTACAGCGGACAGCCCGAGCACAGTCCGCATTCCACCAGGGAACGCACTTCCGTGGACCCCGAGAGGAAGAGCGAGGGATAGAGCGGAGGGCAGCATTGAAGACAGTGTCATGAAAAAGGAGGAGAGCGCAAGAGAGAGGCAGAAGGGAGAGGTCAGAGAGAGCAGCACTGAGGGTAAATAGGGTCCAGTCCGCCTTAGCAAACTGCCACCTAGGAAAAGAGAAAAAGGAAACAAGGATGGGGAAATGATCACTTCCATGGAGGTCATCAAGAACCTGCCACGTGAAATCTAAGTAAAGAGAAGAAGAGCAGAGAGAAAGATCAAGACAAGAAAGGGTGCGAGTCCGAGAATCCAAATGAGTGGGCTCACCAGAATTCAGAAGAGAACAGGAAGAAGAGAGGAGAAACGGCTCAAGAAGGCAACCCCGGGTATTCGTCAGAACGTCACCCCAAAGAGAATGACGACAATTGAAGTCACCCAGCAGGAGCACAGGCTCCGGCAAGGAGTCTAGGAGGTGTTTCAAATCAGGAAGAGAAAGCGCGACACTCGGGGGGAGATAAATGGAACAAACTGTGCACCATTTCCCCACAAAGATACGAGCAGCAGAACAATGGAGAGGCGAAGGAAAAAGTAAACGAACAAAGGGAACATCAGCCCGAATCAAGAGAGCAGAAGAATTAGAAGCCCCAGCAATGGCTGGGGGGGGGGAGAGAAAGGAATAGCCACGAAAACGACCAGGACGAGCACCAAGCATTGGCTCCTGGAGACAGACACAAAGGGGCGAAAACCGTGAAATCAGAAGTTGGAGTTCGAGGAAATTGGCGTAATAACCTCGAACGTTCCATTGAAGAATGGACAACGACGAGAAGAGAAAGGACAAAAACAGAGAACAAGGAAGAAACAAAGGCGAAAGAGCAACAGAGCACGTTAAAGAATATCAGGGTCGGGATCAGGGTCAGCAAAGTCAGGGTTAGGGGGCATGGGTAAACTGAGCAAAGACAGAGGGAAGGAAACGGGAGAACAGATCAGAGGTGGGCGGGCGGGGGGTCCGGAGGAGGAGGAGGAGGAGGAGGAAGAGGAGGAGACAACAGAGAGGAGCAGTCAAGGACAGCAGCAGGAAGAGGGGGGTAGAAAGAGGGGAGCGCACCTCAGCAAGGGCAGTAACCGAGAGGGAAGCGGGGGCTAAAGAAACCTCCATAGTAGGAACAGGGGGCGCAACCACTGAAATGGGAGGGGAAGGAGCGAGAGAGGCAGAAGTAGGGGCCGAGGAAGAAAGCGAAACCTTCTTACCCGCCAAGGAGGAGGAAGGAGAGGAGCCAGGCTTACGCTTCAGACTTAAAGAGACAGGTGTCCCAGCAACCACGTACTGGGCAACGGATTCTAGCGTCTCAACAGGAGAAGCTGAACGAGAGCACACATAACGGCCGTTTGGAGAGCGATGGACATCAGCCTGCACCGACAGGCGGCGAGAGAGTCAAGAGACAGAGGGGAAGGATGGGAAGGAGGAACGGAGGGAGACGAGGAAGAAGACACAGGAGACAAGACAGACCGGGTAGAAAGAAGGGGAACCCCAGACAGAGGACCAAGAGGTGGATCCTTCGGGAGAGAACCCAAAGGAACAGAGGAGGGGGCAGTGGGCGTATTAGGGTCCAAGGCCCAGAAACGGTTGTGAGTCGAAGGAAAGTGGGAAGGACGAGGAGAGGAAGAGCGCAACACGTGAGCATAAGAGAGATTAGCATAAGGCGGGAGCCGGCGAACCTGGCGTCTCGCCTCAGGAAAAGATAAACGCTCCCGGTGCTTCAAGTTGAGGACGGCTGCCTCAAGCTTGTAATGGACACACGCACGGGAGAAGGTAGGATGGGCCTCATCGCAGTTGAGGCAACGAGCCTGGGGAAAAGTGCACTCCGACTTAGAGTGACCTTCGCCACCACACAAAGGACAGAGAGAGACAGTCCCGGAGCAGCGGAGGGCACCATGCCCAAACCTCCAGCACTTGTTACAGAGCCGAGGAGAAGGAATGTACTCCTGGACAGAGCACCTAGCACCAGCAAGAATGACAGAGGGTGGAAGGGTCCTACCATCAAAGGTCATCTTCACAACCCGGAGGGGTTGACGGTGACTACCACGAGGGGGACGAGTAAACGTGTCCACCTGGAGCATAGAATGGCCCTGGGCAGCAAGGATATGTCGAATATCATCGTGGCAGTCGCGCAGGTCCCGAACACCGGTCGCAACATGGGGCGGGAGCAGAATAGTGCCAACACTGGCATTCAACTGAGCGTTCTTCGAGACCCGAACAGGGGTCTCGCCAAGGCAGGATAAGGCAGCCAAGCGGGAAGCAGCATCCTGAGAAGGAGCAGCAATGACACGTGTATCGAGACGAGTGGGGTTGAAAGTAATGGAGGCATCCACGGAATCAACGAGTTGTCGATGGAGGGAGAAATCGTCAGGAGGCGCAGAATCAAGAGGGAGGAGATCAAAATATTTGGCCCACGAAGCGGGACCAAACAAGGCTTGATAGGTAGCAGAACTGGAAGGAATCGAGCGAGGGCGGCCGTGACGAGGACGGCGGTGAGAACCCCCAGAGAGAGAGGGGTTAAAAGGCGCAGTAGTTACAGAGCACCTAGCACCAGCAAGAATGACAGAGGGTGGAAGGGTCCTACCATCAAAGGTCATCTTCACAACCCGGAGGGGTTGACGGTGACTACCACGAGGGGGACGAGTAAACGTGTCCACCTGGAGCATAGAATGGCCCTGGGCAGCAAGGATATGTCGAATATCATCGTGGCAGTCGCGCAGGTCCCGAACACCGGTCGCAACATGGGGCGGGAGCAGAATAGTGCCAACACTGGCATTCAACTGAGCGTTCTTCGAGACCCGAACAGGGGTCTCGCCAAGGCAGGATAAGGCAGCTTAGCTGAGGGGTTAAAAGGCGCAGTAGTTACAACTAGAGATGGAGCCGCGCCACGGGACAAGGTAGTCACCACTGGGGGCTTGGGGCTCGACCCAACCACAGAGGAGGGAGGGGAGCCAGGGAAAGGAGTCAGAGAGGCCAAAGGAGGAGCAAGGTCGGGGCACAATGCTGTGGAGGCTACAGAGCCCGGTCTTCCAAGACAGGCCGACTCGGGGGCTCGGTCGCCCACCCCACGAGCCTGAGAGGGTACAACAAAAGCATTCAACGACATAGGTACGAAGAGTGATAAATTCATCCACGAATGTGCCCCCATACCCACCATGGAGCCACAATTAGAGGCAGGACACCCAACAGGAAGCTATCGCCGATCATGCCGGGGCCCCCTAGGGGTGCGTCATGAGTATACGCCCCACAAACGCCACCTTAAGAACCGTCAGTCCGTCGAGATCGGGTTCAGCGACGAAAGGAGGATTGACAATAAAAGGTTCCCCTCGCTCGGGACGTTGGGTACTACAGTTCTACGAGTGCAAGAGTATGCCTCCTCAAGCACCCGGGTGTCAAAATAGAAGAAGTCCAATGAAACAATCCAAAACAAGCAAAAGGTCAGCAGGAAACGACAAGCAGATAGGAGAAGAGGGGGGGAGAAAAACGAAACATAATGAAAAAGGAAAAGCGATCCGGCACAATTAGAGAAGACAGCAGCAGGAGTGCAAGGCCAGAAAAGGACAGAGGACTGTCCCACGGAGCATCACACTCTGGCAGCCATACACAAAGCCCCCTCACGACGCCAACGGGCCGGATGGGGAGGGGGAAGGAGTTCGGAAGTCTTCTTGGTTTTGTAGAATATGATCAGGTCTATGTTTTGGTTACTCCTTTATGGATTATTTCTTTCATTATTCTTTCCTCTTTTATATGTTCACTGTGCATGGTTGATTTGTAATATAATTTTATTGGAGGTATTGTGGTTTCTGTTCTAGGTTCAGGATTATACCATCAGTCCAAGTGTCTTCTTATAGCAGTGTTTATTTCCGTGTTGCTATATCCGTTGTTCACCAATACCTGAGTTACTCTTTCAAACTCTCTACTCATGTTGCTCCATTCGCAGCAGTGGGTAAGCGCTCGACGAATATAAGCATTACATAAGAACATAAGAATAAAGGTAAATGCAGAAGGCCTATTGGCCCATACGAGGCAGCTCCTATCTATAACCCCCCAATCGCACTCATATACTTGTCCAACCCGCGCTTGAAACAATCGAGGGACCCCACCTCCACCACGTTACGCAGTAATAGGTTCCACAAATCAACAACCCTGTTATTGAACCAGTATTTACCAAAATCTTTCCTAAATCTAAACTTATCCAATTCATACCCATTACTTCGTGTTCTGTCTTGTGTTGATACTTTTAATACCCTATTAATATTTCCTTTGTTATGTTCATTCATCCACTTGTAAACCTCTCTCATGTCACCCCTAACTCTTCGCATTTCCAGTGAATGCAATTTAAGCTTTGTTAATCTTTCTTCATATGAAAGATTTCTAATTTGGGGAATTTACTTAGTCATCCTACGCTGGACACGTTCAAGTGAATTTATATCCATTCTATAGTATGGCGACCAAAACTGAACTGCATATTCTAAATGGGGCCTAACCAGAGCAAGATATAGCTGAAGAACAACACCAGGTGCCTTGTTACTAACGCTTCGATTAATAAATCCCAGTGTCCTATTTGCCTTATTACAAACATTCATGCATTGATCCTTTTGTTTCAAATTCTTACTTATCATAACTCCCAGATCCCTTTCGCAATTGGACTTCGCAATCTCAACACCATCTAGCTCGTATCTTGTAACTCTATCATCATTATCTAGCCTCAAAACTTTACATTTATCAGCATTAAACTGCATCTGCCAATCCTTTGACTATTTCAAACCCCTATTTAGATCAACTTGAAGTGATATTGAGTCTTCTTCCATGTTAATTTCCCTGCCGATTTTTGTATCATCGGCAAATTTGCAAATGTTGCTACTCAAACCTGAATCTAAATCATTGATATATATTATAAACAACAGAGGTCCCAGGACAGAGCCCTGAGGCACTCCACTTACAACATTTTCCCACTCTGACTTAACCCCATTTATACTAACTCTGTTTCCTTTGGAATAGCCATGCCCTAATCCAACTTAATATAGCACCTCCAATACCATGAGCCTCTATTTTTCTAATCAGTCTTTCATGTGGCACTGTATCAAAAGCTTTGCTAAAGTCAAGGTATACAACATCACAATCCTTACCACTATCAACTGCCTCAACTATGCTGGAATAAAAAGATGACAAATTTTTTAAACATGAAGGGCCATTTGTAAAACCATGTTGCGACTCATTTATTAATTTGTGTTTTTCAAGATGAAGACGAAATTTATTTGCAATTATCGATTCAAGTAACTTTCCCACAATAGACGTTAGGCTAATTGGTCGATAGTTTGACGCAAGTGATCTATCTCCTTTCTTAAAAAGGTAAGGTAAGGTAATTATCAAAAGAAGGCACCAAACCCCTTTCTTAAAAATTGGTATCACATTAGTAACTTTCCATAACTCTGGCACTCTGCCTAACTCTATTGATTTATTAAATATGGTAGACAGTGGCTCGGAAAGCTCCTCTTTGCATTCTTTAAGTACCCTGGCAAACACTTCATCCGGCCCTGGGGATTTGTTTGGTTTGAGTTTAACTATTTGTTTAATTACATCCTCCCTGGTAACTGCTAAACTAGTCAACCTGTTCTTGCCCCCACCCACATATACTTGTTTGGCTGAAGGCATATTGTTAAGTTCCTCTTTAGTAAATACAGATATAAAATATTTATTAAAAATACTACTCATCTCTTCATCATTATCTGTTATTTAATCTAACAGATAATTTTAAGTAGGTAAATTCTAGCAGAATTAATGAAATGATAACAGACACATTGCAAGAAAAAAAATGAGATGAGAGAGATTAGTAGGTATATTAAGGCACATCAGTATATTAAAGCTCTGATTGATTACATTGACAGCTTGATGGGTAATTTAAACAAGATTAAGAGTACACAATTTGTCACGAGAAACAGTAGACCAACAACCCTGCCAATGGGCAAGGATTGAGGAATGAATAGCTGGGTAGAAGTCAGAATGAGGAACATCTTTACAGGAGATGGGGCAAGTGCAGATAGCCTCCTTAACCCTTAACATGCAAGGGGTATAATATCCTTTCTTCCCCACAGGCGCATGTAATTTTGAAAAAAAAATATATTTTTTCTTCCTAACCTGTTAATTTGTGTTTACTGTTCACGGGAAAAATAATAAAAAAATCGTAAGTGGCATATATTGCCCGCTATAGGGCGGGGAAGTTTGGCAAAAAATAGGCGCTGACTCAGCGTGCGTCCCAGGCGGTCTGTTGATCGCCAGCTGTCAGGCCAGAGTTGCCACAAAGAGATAAAAACCTAATTATTCCAATGTCTCTGATTGATTTTTCATAGTTTTTTCCTATAATACTATTCAATAGTGTGTAGTGTGATATATTTATGTAATAAAATGAGTGAATCATTGCTGTACTCAAAAATATGGTGTGCATATTGTTGATTCAATTATGTTCATCAATCAGTGAACAAATACTTTGTCGGTTATTACACTATAAGCACAGGTTATATATAAGTATCTGCACGTTTTGTTCACTACAACGAACCACTAAGTAGCTATTATGAGTCAAAAAGTAACGAGGAATCACCTCCGTGTACCAGCCAGCCACTAACGCCCTCCCTCAAGTCATCTGACTCACCCACATTCTCCTCCCACAATACTGTTTTTGCTATAATTCACTATATACAGACGTTATATATAAGTATCTACATTCGTGTTCACCATAACGAACCTCTAAGTTGGCATGCTGAGTGGCAGTGCCAGTGGCAGCCCGCCACTGGCTGCCACTCCCTCCCTCCCTCACCTCACCTGACTTGCCACCATTCTCCACCCACCATACTGTTTTTGCTTTTATATACAGACGTTATATATAAGTATTTACATGTTTTGTTCACCATAACTGTACATATAAGCTTGTATGGTGAGTAAAGGCACAAAGACGTAGGACCTCACACAGTCAGCTGATGGCTGCCGCCCTCAAGGCCAGACGCACTAATATTTCTCCTCCAACAATACTGTGTGGTGTTATTACGCTATATACACACATTATATATAAATATCTACCTGTTTTATTCACCATACTTGTACAAGTAAACTGGTATGGTGCCCAAAGACCATCGTGGTAACCAGTAAACAACACCATCGTCTGCACGACGCCACCGCCCTCACCAAAATGGCGGCTCCCAACCTTCTCTTGCTGTTTATACCCTCTATACACACGTTATATATAAGTATCTACATTTGTGTTCACCATAGCGAACCACTAAGCTGGTATAGTGAGTGCAGTCAATAAAAGGTGGCCACACAGTCAGAAGACATCGCCACCACCCTCCCTCCCACAGCATTACTCCTCCCTCCATGGCGCACAGCGCTAAATATCACCACAATCCTGCTATTATCAGAACCCTGGTCAGTTTTATCAGTCAGGGGTCTTCTGTAATAATATCATCGCTACATAATAGCATGAACAAGTATATTTTGGCATTTTTAGGCGATGCTGTGGTCACAAACTGAACAGCAGTGCTGTGAGCTCATGCTACGTGTGTCAGGCTTGGTTGCTCACTCAATACTGAGGCCAATAACACCTAGGAGTTTGGCCCACGATTTTTTTAAAAAATGGCGTCTGTTTACAAGAGCTCTGATGCAGGTGTGGTGATCCCCGTGTATCCACGGGCCGTTTAAATCTTGCATAGTACTCCAACACGTCATATGACATGATGCGCAATTGACTGGAACAACTTCCAACACGTCATATGACGTGATGCGCACTTTAAGGGTTAACCCTTAAACTGTGCATGGCATATATATACACCATGAGTAACATGTCCCACCGTGCGCATGGCGTATATATACGCTAAAGGGTGCCAGACACGATTCAAACGTCCCGCGGTGTAAAGGGGTCACCCATACCGTAGCCAGGGGCGATTGTAAACAGACGCCATTTTGAAAAAATCTAGAGCAGGCCTCCTTTGTTTCACAGGCTTTAGTTAGTGGCCAGACACCATGGCGAGCGCATCACGACCCAGCGTGCGACCTCGCTCAGCGCACTGCGCTGCGCAGTCTTTGACCGAAGACAAAATTGCAGATGAATTGTTCAAGGACGTTGACGAATCTGATATTGACGACTCAGATATAGATGAAGATTATACCCAACCTGAAGAAATAGAAACAACGGATAGTGAGGGTGAACATGTGGGGGTGCCACTAAGGTGAGGATGCCTCACGAGTTACCCGCTACTACTCAACACCACTCAACACCACCTCGCGCCCTTGCACGTCGTTCATCTGTTCAATTGCACGTTTATGATATGATCGACGAGTCTGAAACAGGTGAATCTTTCTCAGGTTTTAGTGATGAAGAATCAGAGAATAGTTTTACCCCGGTTGCTAGTGCCAGTACAAGTTTCGCTGCATCAGCTGCCCGCCCAGCCAAGCGCCGCCGCATGGAACAATATGGCGACAATGAGGAACAAATTCCCTCATGTTCCAAATCTTTTTCCTCATCAACCCTTCCTGCCTCTACTGTTGCAATGCCTGCTTCAGCTCCTGGTCCCCGCCCTGGATTCCTCGAAGTGGTGCAGCTAATGGCTCTCGGAAGGCAGCAGGTTTGTGTGTGTGGAGTGATGGGGAAGATTTTGTTCCACAAATTCCTGACTTTGACAACAGAGATGTGGGAATTACAGATCTTTTCCCTGATACTGGTGACGAAATGTGTGAAATGGACTTCTTTACTGCATATTTCGATGAGCCGCTCATGGAACACATTGTTCACGAAACAAACGAACAGACTTGCGGCCGATCTCATTGAAGGTGAGGAAGTATCAAAATTTTTACGACTACAGCGTTGGAAAGAGACAACTGTTGGTGAACTGTATGTGTTTTTCGCAATTTGCATGTGATGAAACATTGTGTGAAACACGCAATTTCAGATTATTGGAGCAAAGACAACGCAGTTCCAACACCATTGTTCGGGAAATATATGTCCTGAGACAGATTTCTGTTGATCGTACGGTGCATTTATTTTGCAAATAATGCAGACGAGAGACAGGATGATAGGCTTTGGAGGGTGAGGCACGTGCTAAATGACCTGATTGGAAAGTTCCGAGATTACTACGTACCAGATCAGAAGCTGGTTATTGATGAATCCCTTGTGCTTTTCAAAGGACGTGCTGCCTTCAAGCAGTATATTCCCTCAAAACGTCACCGATTTGGACTGAAATTCTTTGTGCTCTGTGACTGTGAATCAGGAATGGTGTTAAACATGATACTTTATTCAGCCACAAATGTAGATATTCCTGCTAATGACGAACATGGCTTCTCAGGTAGTGTGGTGAAGGCACTGCCTGCACCATATCTGAACAAGGGCCACATATTGTACACAGATAACTATTATACCAGTCCCTTGCTAACGAAATTCTTGCTTGATAATAAGACTGGAGTGTGTGGAACAGTAAAGCCAAAACGAAAGGAAATGCCTGTGTTTGACACTGCTATGCAAGTAGGCGATTGCGAGGTAAGAAAAAGTGGTGCAATGCTTATCGTGCGGTGGAAAGACAGACGTGAGGTGAACATGTTAACCACCATTCAACCTGGTACAATGGTGGACAGTGGCAAGGTGAACAGAACAACAAAGCAAATAATATATAAGCCAGATTGTGTGATGGACTACAACATCAACATACGTTTAGTTGATAAATGTGACATGATGGTGGGTGCTGTAGTGTACGGAAAACAGTGAAGTGGACAAAGAAAATTATTTTCCACCTTTTTGACGTAACAATGCTGAACAGTTACAACATGTTTCTTGTGAAAACAGGTAGAAAACCAAATTTCCGTTCGTTTAGTTTTTCAAGTTGTGAAACAGTTACTAGGTAAATTTGGCAAGGACACACCTGACATACAAAGACCCATTCGAGACCCAATATTGAACCATGCTCCTGCACCCAGGCTCACTTACAGGGAGGCCTTTCTGCTACACCAAATCAAGAAATTACCACCAACTGGAACTCGTGCAGCAGGCCAGCGTCAGTGTGTTGTGTGTTCCAGTACCAAATTGAGGCCACAGAAACGGAAATTGGTGTTGACATGGTGCGAAGCGTGTGCCGTCCCTCTGTGCCATATCGACTGCTTCGCACAGTATCACAGTCTCCAGGAGGACTAAATGTTTAATTCTTTGGTAAATAAATGTACATATCAAGTTAATTTTTGTGTTTATATTGAAAAAAACCCAAATACATTGAATATTTCCTGTAAATTATACCATTTTGGTGGGCATACTTACTAATATGTGAGCACCTAGTGAGTTCATACCATTTTTATTATAATACAACGTCTAGTAATAATAATTGGAACAATACTAGCAAAAAAAATTGTGTAAAATGACCCAAGAATACTGTAAATAATTCCGTGAAAATAAATTTGCGGCAACTCGGGCCGCGTGAGCGGCCGTGAGTGACGGTTTCCTGATGCAGCACCCTTGAGCGCTCACGTTCTGTGACGTCATCGGCCAACTTCTCGGCTCAATTGTGTCATTGGTATGTATAAAGGAATTTTTTTTATTATTTTTCCCGTGCTTAGGGGACACAAATTAATATGTTTAGAAGACGAAAAAAAAATTTGAATTTTTTTTTTTCTTGCACACAGGGGTGTAAATGTCCCCAGGACCCCTGAGCAATGTAAGGGTTAATGACAGAGTCCACACACGCATTTAACCCCTTAACTGCGCCACCTCCAAATATGACACCCCCCCAGTGCGTAGGAAATAAATTCTCTTGAATTTTTTTTTTTTTTTTTTAAGTGTTACAAACCCTACCCTCAGTATGGGTATGTAAAAAAAAAAATTGAAATTGTACTTACTTTGGCTGCTATGGGGGTCCGTAAGTTGGCACGTGACGTCATCATTCCCCATTCGCCCGTGAAGTACGCTCCCGGGGGCCAGTAGAGCGCCTGGGGCGGGGAGAGCAAGTTGCAGCGAATACATTTTTGTTCATTTTTTGCGTACAGTTTCAAATACATTTTATTTGTTTTTACATGCTAATCCTATGTACAATGAACACGTACACTATATTATGGCAGTAAAACATCTGTACTGTCCGAAGACACTGTGTTACGTGCATGACACTTGTGTACACATATGTTGCACATATTTACCATGTATCATACTAATTTATGTATATATACAATCTATTTACAGACTATACATTGTCACACACTATATACATTCATTATCAACACATTCAGAACACCGCGAGTGTGAGCTGTCACACCCAGCCAGCCCTCCCTCACTCCTCCAACATTGTATTCGCCATCACCCCTCCTCCCATCATACAGTTATTCACACCAATGTTTAATGTTCATTTATGTATATTTACAACATATGTACACACTATACATTGTTACACACTATATACATTTACCATCAACATATTCAGAACACCGCGAGTGTGAGCAGCCACACCCAGCCAGCCCTCCCTCACTCCATCTTACTCGCCATCATTGCTTCTCCCACCATAGTAGTAGTAGTAGTAGTAGGCATCCATCAGTCTCAGGAGACTATGGGGTTGCACTCTGGTTGTCGGTCTGGAGTAGCCTCACCAGGGTAGGTTGATAGGTTAAGTCTCCAATGAAAAGGCATACGCCAATACGATTGGTTCCAGCGCCGTTGCAGGAACTGTGAGTTCCGGGGTTGACCTCAAATACTGTTATGACCCACCATACTGTTATTGTTTTTATTACACTATTTACACATGTTATATATACCTAGCTACATGTTTTATTTACCAGAACTATGCAAGTAAGAACTATGCAAGTTGTGTCCAAACAGTACAGTGGCCACCATACACTGCATAAGATATCACACAGCAGACGACACTACGATTACGATGCCACATCCCTCACCAAAATAGCTCCTCTCAACACACTCCTCTTGCTGTTATTACACTATATACACACACACTGTATATAGCCATGTACATGTGTTCCCCATAGCAAACCACAAAGCTAGTATGATGAGCAAAACAAGAGTGGCTGCCACACATAGTGAGGCTCAATTCTCTCCCTTCCTCACTCTCTCACCAAAATTCCTCCTTCCACAATACTACGCACAACGCTAATTATAATCACAATCCTGGTCACTAATTCCTTTAAATGAATAATTGACCACAAGTTTATTTTGAAAAGGAACCTAAGAAGTCATTTGAAGATTCCTAGATGGACGAAATAATGCTGTGGTGCTGTGGCTAGTGCTGTGATCATCGTGAACAGCATTGAATTACTGATATTTGAACATTGTACCCAGTCATTATCACACTCAGGCTCTTCTATAATACTATCATGGCTAAATAATACAGGTTATATATATATTTTGACATTATTAGGCGATGCTGTGGTCACACGCTGAACAGCAGTGCTGTGCGCTCATGCTTCGAGTGCCAGCCTTGGTTGCTCACTTAATACTGAGGCTCTCACACCCGAGAATGTGGACCACGATTTTTTTTAAAGATGGCGTCTGTTTACAAGAGCCCTGAGGAAGCTGATGTGAACCCCATGTAGCTGCTGGAGTTTTGAATGGAAACATGAAAAATACAAATACCCGGAAGCGCGTAGTGCACCCCAGACGTGGGCCTGCAGGAGCGTTGTGCAGTTAAAGGGTTAAGGTCACCAATATGGCTGGGGACCCAGCAAAACTTCACTGTCTTAAATCTGCTGGAGACAAGAAACAACCAACGTTGAATTTCAACGACCACAAGATGGACTGGATTAAAGGACTCAAGAGCGATGAGGGCACTGTGAGAGTCAACTACAACAACGAAGGAAAATTGACAGCGAGAAAGCAGTTGACGAAAAGCTTACAAAATAGCATAAAGTTCTGCTGTAAAGATGCTAGTCTTTGGAGGCAGGCGACACATAGGTGTGGTCAGGAAAACACCAGAGTAGCCTATACCATCTGCAGACTTTGACCACATCTGTGAAGACAGAAATGGAGCAGGAGTGTTGAGAAAAGTGTGCAAGGAAAAGTACGACATAAGCGAGAGTGAGAAGTGTGTAGAATGGACTACGCAATGTAGCAAAGACAGTAGCAATCATGGAGATCCTGTAGAGACAGGATGCCTGTTACAACATATACTTTAGGGTGGCGGCCTGGTCAAAGACCAGGCCGCGGGGACACTAAAGCCCCGAAATCATCTCAAGATAACCTCAAGATAAGGGTAGGAGTCGAAAGCAAGGCACCAGAGCTGCAGCATAACCCAGTATGGTGCAGAGCACCATGGGACCTTAGAGCATTCAACTCAGACATAAGAGATACGGGGAGACCAAGACAAACGAGTGTCAAAGATTAACCCTATAAATTTAGCAGAATCTTTGCACAAAAGGGGATTAACATAAAGTGACAAAGGGGGGACGAAGAACGACCTACTTCCGAGTAAAGGTCATAGCACAAGTTTTAGTTGTAGAGAACTTTATGCCATGATTGGTGGCCCAGGACAACACGACATCAATCGCAAGTTAAAGCTGCCGTTGGAGGAAAGGCAAGTCATCACCTCGACAGCAAAGGGTAAGATCGTCAACATAGAGAGCTGAGTAGATGCCAGAGGGAAGGAAGTAAAGAAGACTAATGAGAGCAACCAGGAAAATGAATAAGTGCTCAGAACACTACCTTGGGGTACACCTTCGTATTGCCGAAAAGAGGCAGAATGGTGAAAACCATCACTCTAAAGGAACGTTAAGAGAGGAAGCTTCGTAAGAAGAGAAGGAAATTACCACGAATGGAGTTGAGACAGAATATGCTATCTGCAGGTGGTGTTGATGTAATTAATCAGAACTTTAATATACCAATGTGCTTTAATATACTTACTAAGCTCTCTCATCTCATTTTTTTTCTTGCAATGTATTTGTTATCATTTATTAATTCTGATAGAAATTACCTACTTAAAATTATCTGTTAGATTAACCCTCAAACCGCGCATCTCATATATAAATGATATCAGTGACAAAACCGAAACTGCGCACGTCATTTATATATGATTTCGTGTCTAGCGCTATAATTTAAACGCCCCGCCTGGGATAGGGGCAGCTATAGTACAGCCATGACCGATAGTTGCCAGATGCCACCTAGAAAAAAAATCCAGGCCAACATTCTTGGGTGTTACAGCGTCAGTATTGAGCAAGCCACCAAGGCTGGCGCATGCAGCACGAGCTCACAGCACCGCTGTTCAGCTTGTGACCACAGCATCCCCTAAAAATGCCATAATATACTTGTTCATGCTATTATGTAGCGATGATATTATTACAGAAGACCCCTGACTGTGATAAAACTGACCAGGATTCTGATAATAAAAGGACTGTGGTGATATTTAGCATTGTGCTCCATGGAGGGAGGAGTAATGCTGTGGGAGGGAGGGTTGTGGCGTCGTCTTCTGACTGTGTGTGGCCACCATTTATTGACTGCACTCACCATACCAGCTTAGTGGTTCGCTATGGTGAACACAAATGTAGATACTTATATATAACGTGTGTATAGTGTGAGATAACAGCAAGAGGAGTAGGTTGGGAGCCGCCATTTTGGTGAGGGAGGAGCGTTGTCTGCACGACTTGGCATGTTGTTTACTGATGGCCACTATGGTCTTTGGGCACCATACCAGCTTATTTGTACAGGTATGGTGAATGAAACAGGTAGATACTTATATATAATGTGTGTATATAGCGTAATAACACCACAAACAATATTGTTGGAGGAGAAATATTAGTGCGTCTGGCCTTGAGGGCGGCCGCCGATCAGCTGACTGAGTGAGTAGCTACGTCTTTGTGCCTTTACTCACCATACAAGCTTAGATGTACAGTTATGGTGAAAAATACATGTAAATACGTATATATAACGTGTGTGTATAGTGAATAAATGCAAAAACAGTATTGTGGAAGGAGAATGAGGGTGAGTGAGGTTGTGTTGAGGGAGGGAGTGGCAGTGAGTGGCTGTATGGTGTTTGGCGGTCACTCCTCGTTGCTTTTTGACTCACAAGACCAACTTAGTAGTTTGTTATGGTGAACAAAACATGCAGATACTTATATATAATCTGTTTATATAGTGTAACAAGAGCAAAACTATTTGTTTATTGTTTTATGAACATAATAATTGAATCACTAATATGCACACCATAATTTTGAGTACAGCGATGGTTCACACATTTTATTGTATAAATATACCACAATTCACTGTATGGAATAATATTACTGCAAAAAAAACTAAGAAAAAATCAATCAGAGACATTGAAATAATTAGGTAATAATATATTTGGGGCAACTGCCGTCTGACAGCTCAGGCGGAGTAGACCTCGTCTGGCGAAAGCTCTGCCAATGACCCTTTTTTTGCCACACTTCCCTACCCTATTGCGGATAAAATATGCCACCTACGATTTTTTTATTATTTTTTCCATGATCAGGGAACAAAAATTAACACTTCTATAAGACAAAAGAATTTTTTGTATTTTTTTGTTGTTGTTGTTGTGCCTGTGGGTGTGAATTCCATTTGGGCCCCTAGCGGTTTGAGGGTTAATCACTAGACCTACTAGAATCACTGATAGTACTGCCATGACTCTAGATCACATCTGGACCAACATAACCTCTCCGCTTACTTCAGGTATAATCACCGATAGCACTACAGACCATTACCCACCATTCTCTTAACTAACATTAACAAACCACCTCTAGAGATAAGGGAGTTAAGCTTTAGGCTGCACAATGAAACTGCTATAGACAATTTTATAACTGCTGCTGTTAATGTCAACTGGGAGTCTGAGTTAAGTAACATAGAGGACATCAACCTAGCAGTGCAATCTTTTCTTCAAAAACTCTCAGCCTTTATAACACCCACTGTCCTATGCTTACGAAACAAGTCACAACCAAAAGGCTTAACAATCCTTCGCTTTTTACAAGAAATATATATATATATATATATATATATATATATATATATATATATATATATATATATATATATATATATATATATGCGTAAAATCCACAGAGAAATATGAAATGAGGTGAACGTTTCGGCTTTGTTAAAGCCTTTGTCAACACCGCAATTTTCAATTTTGTCAATTGCATATATATATATATATATATGTTGTACCTAGTAGCCAGAACGCACTTCTCAGCCTACTATGCAAGGCCCGATTTGCCTAATAAGCCAAGTTTTCATGAATTAATTGTTTTTCGATTACCTAACCTACCTAA
The DNA here is from genome assembly GCF_020424385.1 of Procambarus clarkii. NCBI lineage: Eukaryota > Metazoa > Arthropoda > Malacostraca > Decapoda > Cambaridae > Procambarus > Procambarus clarkii. The sequence goes on along the minus strand of NW_025571187.1, from coordinate 977 downwards.
CCTAACCTAACCTAACTTTTTCGGCAACCTAACCTAACCTAACCTATTAAGATAGGTTAGGTTAGGTTAGGTAGGGTTGGTTAGGTTCGGTCATACATCTACGTTAATTTTAATTCCAATAAAAAAAAATTGACCTCATACATAATGAAATGTGTAGCTTTATCATTTCATAAGAAAAAATTAGAGAAAATATATTAATTCAGCAAAACTTGGCTTATTAGGCAAATCGGGCCTTGCATAGTAGGCTGAGAAGTGCGTTCTGGCTACTAGGTACGACATATATATATATATATATATATATATATATATATATATATATATATATATATATATATATATATATATATATATATTATATGTCGTACCTAATAGCCAGAACGCACTTCTCAGCCTACTATTCAAGGCCCGATTTGCCTAATAAGCCAAGTTTTCATGAATTAATGTTTTTTCGTCTACCTAACCTACCTAACCTAACCTAACCTAGCTTTTTTTGGCTACCTAACCTAACCTTACCTATAAATATAGGTTAGGTTAGGTTAGGTAGGGTTGGTTAGGTTCGGTCATATATCTACGTTAATTTTAACTCCAATAAAAAAAATTCACCTCATACATAGAGAAAAGGGTTGCTTTATCATTTCATAAGAAAAATATTATAGTAAATATATTAATTCAGGAAAACTTGGCTTATTAGGCAAATCGGGCCTTGAATAGTAGGCTGAGAAGTGAGTTCTGGCTACTAGGTACGACATATATATATATATATATATATATATATATATATATATAATATATATATATATATATATATATATTATATATATATACATATATATATATATATATATATATATATATACATATACATATATAATACATATATATATATATATATATATACATATGGCACAACTCTCCTAAACACGAGAGTTAAGTATACAACTTTAGAACACTTTCCCACCAGGAGACTCGAACCCTAG
>NW_025571186.1:0-82564 GCF_020424385.1 Procambarus clarkii | reverse complement strand
CCCCCCCCAACACTCTCCATACCAGGCAGCTGCTATTGGTCCATACGAGGCAGCTGCTATTGGGCCTTTTTAGGCAGCTGCTATTGGTCCATACGAGGCAGCTGCTATTGGTCCATACGAGGCAGCTGCTATTGGTCCATACGAGGCAGCTGCCATTGGTCCATCTCGAAGCTGTTCCATGTTCTCCCAGTCTGTTTTCCGCGGCTGAAATCTCCCATGATGAGCGGAACAGAAATTGATTTCTACAGGCGACATATGTTGCCCTCTCAATCCTAGTGTTAACTGCCATGTTGTTTCTCTCTCACTATGACCTTGTGGGCCTTGTTGGGCAGGACCCCACATTTGTTACGAAACCTGACAGTTTTGTTTCTGTGAGTGCTATTACGTCTAAGTTCTCTTGTGCTCTTCTTTTTTTAAGTTCACTCGCTTTGTTTGTTGTCCCGTCTTTGAGTACTTTGAAGCTGACTCTCTTCTGTCCAGTCTCAGTTTACTTTGAAGCTTCTGGAATAGGGGGACATGGAGGGTCTATTATGGGAGGGGGCTGGGACTGGGGGGACAAGGGCATGGAATGGGGGAAATAGGGAGGCATGAGAGGGAGGGAATGGGTTGGGGAATGAAGGGGAGCGTGTTGAGGTGGGTAGGGAGGGTAGGGGACGAAAGAAGGAAGATGGAGCCTTAGGTAGGGGGGGATAGGGAAGTACATAGGGTGGAAAAAAGGGGGTAGAGGGGTCTCTAATGGCTGAGGAGGTGCAGGTGATAACAGGGGGGAGAGACGGATAATGGGGGGTCTGATTATCGGTACCATCTGGTACACTCCTTTCCGTGGATACTGCTGGTGGAGGGTTTCCCACTCCCATTTGAGGGTTACTGAATATACCAAGCTGAGACCTGTGGCTCCCACCTCCATACCCTTCTCCTGGCGTCCTGACCCCTAACTGGGGGTAAAACCTGACCCCATGGCTGGGGTCAGAACCCCATGGCTGGGGTCAGGACCCCAGGCTGGGGGTCAGGACCCCAGGCTGGGGGTCAGGACCCCAGGCTGGGGGTCAGGACCCCAGGCTGGGGGTCAGGACCCCATGGCTGGGGGTCAGGACCCCAGGCTGGGGGTCAGGACCCCAGGCTGGGGGTCAGGACCCCATGGCTGGGGGTCAGGACCCCAGGCTGGGGGTCAGGACCCCAGGCTGGGGGTCAGGACCCCAGCCACTCTCACCTTATTTACTGCTATTTATAAACGTCTCTGAATATGTAAATGTAAATAACGACGTGTAAATTCAAATTAGTTTTTAACTCTGACGAAAAATATTTACGGAAACTCTCTCTTCAGTTAATGTAAAATAGGCTGAAAATAACTTGTAAATTGTAATTGAAAAATATATTTAGTATTCATTTAAATGACCTCTGACAGAGACGTGGATAGTGGGGTGGATAGGTGTATGGATAGGGGTGGATAGGTATGTGGATAGGTGTGTGGATAGAGGGGGTGGATAGGTGCGTGTATAGGGGGTGGATAGCTGTATGGATAGGGGGAGGATAGCTGCATGGATAGGAAAGGATAGCGGCCGGGATAGGGTGGGGATAGCTGCATAGTTAGGAAGTGGATAACTGCATGGATAGGGTGTGGATAGCTGTATGGATAGGGGGAGGATAGCTGCATGGATAGGCGGAGGCTAGCTGCCTGGATAGGGGAGGATAGCTGCCTGGATACGGGGGTGGATAGCTGCATGGATAGAGAGGATAGCTGCCTGGATACTGGGGGATAGCTGCCTGGATAGGGGGGGGATGTCTGCATTGATAGAGGTGGATGGCTGCATGGATAAGGGGGTGGATAGCTGCATGGATGGGGGGTGGATAGCTGCATGGATAAGGGGGAGGATAGCTGCATGGATAGGGGGGTGGATAGCTGCATGGATAGGGGCGGTGAATAGCTGTATGGATAGGGTGTGGATAGCTGTATGGATAGGGGGGTGGATAGCTGCATGGATGGGGGGTGGATAGCTGCATGGATGGGGGGTGGATAGGTGTGTGGATAGGGAGTGGATAACTGCATGGATAGAGGTGGATAGGTGTGTGGATAGGGGGCGTGGATAGCTGCATGGATAGGGGTGGTGGATAGCTGCATGGAAAAGAGGTGTATTAACTCCTAGGTGAAGAGGTGCATCAGGGTGAAAGGAACTTAGCATATTCATTTATAATTACTAAATTACCAATTAGTAATCCCTTGTGATAAATAAAATATATATTAATTATAGGGCGCCACCTCTGGTGTAGGGACCCTTAGCCTCGGAGAAGAAAGAAAAGAGCACTCAGAGAAGACCTTGTGGAGCCTCTCTGAACACTTGGATACTCTCTATACCACCTCTATTCTCTTTATGGCTGTAGGAGGACAGGCTGTAGGAGGACAGGTTGTAGGAGGACAGGCTGTAGGAGGACTTGCTGTAGGAGGACAGGTTGTAGGAGGACAAGCTGTAGGAGGACAGGCTGTAGGAGGATAGGTTGTAGGAGGACAGGTTGTAGGAGGACAGGCTGTAGGAGGACAGGTTGTAGGAGGACAGGTTGTGGGAGGACAGGTTGTAGGAGGACAGGCTGTAGGAGGACAGGCTGTAGGAGGACAGGCTGTAGGAGGACAGGTTGTAGGAGGACAGGTTGTAGGAGGACAGGCTGTAGGAGGACAGGCTGTAGGAGAATAGGTTGTAGGAGGACAGGTTGTAGGAGGACAGGCTGTAGGAGGACAGGCTGTAGGAGGACAGGTTGTAGGAGGACAGGTTGTGGGAGGACAGGTTGTAGGAGGACAGGCTGTAGGAGGACAGGCTGTAGGAGGACAGGCTGTAGGAGGACAGGCTGTAGGAGGACAGGTTGTAGGAGGACAGGTTGTAGGAGGACAGGTTGTAGGAGAGGTTGTAGGAGGACAGGTTGTAGGAGGACAGGTTGTAGGAGGACAGGCTGTAGGAGGAATGGTTGTAGGTGGACAGGTTGTAGGAGGACAAGCTGTAGGAGGACTGGTTGTAGGAGGACAGGTTGTAGGAGGACAGGTTGTAGGAGGACAGGTTGTAGGAGAGGTTGTAGGAGGACAGGCTGTAGGAGGACTGGTTGTAGGACAGGTTGTAGGAGGACAGGTTGTAGGAGGACAGGATGTAGGAGGACAGGCTGTAGGAGGACAGGTTGTAGGAGGATAGGTTGTAGGAGAGGTTGTAGGAGGACAGGTTGTAGGAGGACAGGTTGTAGGAGGACAGGCTGTAGGAGGAATGGTTGTAGGTGGACAGGTTGTAGGAGGACAAGCTGTAGGAGGACTGGTTGTAGGAAGACAGGTTGTAGGAGGCCAGGCTGTAGGAGGACAGGTTGTAGGAGGCCAGGTTGTAGGAGGACAGGTTGTAGGAGGACAGGTTTTAGGAGGACAGGCTGTAGGAGGCCAGGCTGCAGGAGGACAGGTTGTAGGAGGATAGGTTGTAGGAGAGGTTGTAGGAGGACAGGTTGTAGGAGGACAGGTTGTAGGAGGACAGGCTGTAGGAGGAATGGTTGTAGGTGGACAGGTTGTAGGAGGACAAGCTGTAGGAGGACTGGTTGTAGGAAGACAGGTTGTAGGAGGCCAGGCTGTAGGAGGACAGGTTGTAGGAGGCCAGGTTGTAGGAGGACAGGTTGTAAGAGGACAGGTTGTAGGAGGACAGGCTGTAGGAGGCCAGGCTGCAGGAGGACAGGCTGTAGGAGGACAGGTTGTAGGAGGTCAGGTTGTAGGAGGCCAGGCTGTAAGAGGCCAGGCTGTAGGAGGACAGGTTGTAGGAGGACAGGTTGTAAGAGGCCAGGCTGCAGGAGGACAGGCTGTAGGAGGACAGGTTGTAGGAGGTCAGGTTGTAGGAGGCCAGGCTGTAAGAGGCCAGGCTGTAGGAGGACAGGTTGTAGGAGGACAGGTTGTAATTAAGAGGACATGCTGTAGGAGGACAGGCTGTAGGAGGCCAGGCTGTAGGAGGCCAGGCTGTAGGAGGCCAGGCTGACCACCTGAGGTCAACATCTACCACCAGAAAGCCTACATACGATAGACACACTTGCGGACGCTCGGGGATTGAACTCGGACCCGCACACAAACGCTAACCCTCCACTAACCCCCCCCTCCCCCTCCTCCATGGACCCGGGTTAAATGACCGCCTAATGGCCCACGGTCAATACGACCGTGGGTAACGAACCCTGGGTCAATACGACCCACATGGGACCCGTTATATCCTCCCCACATCACAATAGCGGGGTTTAAAAGTGCCACAGTCACTCACACTATTGTCCCGTAGGCCCGCCTGGTCCGGGGTCAATACTGGCCGCTGGCGTGGTGACCCCGCGGAGGTCACCACCTCGAGACATACACGAGAGAGAGAAATGTGTGTCGACGGTTAATATATTGACCTTCTGTTAGGTCACTAGCGGTCACGGGACTCGTAAATCACACGGTCAGTATTGTGGGTTATTAATCTTAGCCACGGCTGAGTTGACACCGATCGGGATTCGTACTCCTGAGGGGTTCTTGTTCGATCCCCTGGCGGGAACATATAGTGGGGGGGGGGGGGCAGGGTTTCTTTCAGCCAGATGGGTCTGTTCACCTAGCAGTTAATAGGTACCAGGGAGTTAGACAGCTGCTCCGGGCTGCTCCTGCGGCTTCCTGGGGATGTGTAAGAGGACTGGTGGACGACCAAAAGTGGGCGCCATCTTGGAACGCCAGTGGGCAGATGTCTTCGCTTCAACAGTTTCTATCTATCAGGTAATTAAGCGTACTTAATTACATGATAGATTGATTCTAATTCCTTGATCGTGTGCCCAACGATCATTGAGAACGTTAGCGGATATAAGTTAGAGATTTGATGAAGATAATGAGATTATATAATGAGTTTGAGACCATTGATAGGGAGCAGGAGCGACACGTGCTCACTCCCCGGCGGTCAGTGAAGGACTGAAGGGGCGGAGCTCCACAGCGCCCCCCATTGGAGGAGACATTTAAAGTGGACTCGTCCGGGAATGGGGGAGTACCCACCACGGCAGGCCTTCAGTGGTAAAGTGGGACTTAACAGACCATGAGTGGGACTTAACAGACATTGAGTGGGACTTAACAGACACTGATTGGGACTTAACAGACAAAGAGTGGGACTTAACAGACACTGAGTGGGACTTAACACTGAGTGGGACTTAACAGACAATGAGTGGGACTTAACAAACAATGAGTGGGACTTAACAGACAAAGAGTGGGACTTAACAGACACTGAATGGGACTTAACACTGAGTGGGACTTAACACTGAGTGGGACTTAACAGACAATGAGTGGGACTTAACAGACAATGAGTGGGACTTAACAGACATTAACCCTTAACATGCTCGGGGTTTAATATCCTGCCATCCCCACAGGCGCATGTCATTTTGAAAAAAAAAAAAAATTATTTTTTCTTTCTAACCTGTTAATTTGTGTTCACTGATCACGGGAAAAATAATAAAAAAATCGTAAGTGGCATATATTGCCCGCTATAGGGCGGGGAAGTCTGGCAAATTATAGGCGCTGACTCAGCGTGCGTCCCAGGCGGTCTGTTGCTCGCAAGCTGTCAGGCCAGAGTTGCCACAAAGAGATAATTACCGAATTATTTCAATGTCTCTGATTGATTTTTCATACTTTTTTTGCTGTAATATTATTCAATAGTGTGTAGTTTGATATATTTATATAATAAAATGAGTGAATCGTTGGTGTACTCAAAAATATGGTGTGCATATTGTTGATTCAATTATGTTCATCAATCAGTGAACAAATACTTTGTCGGTTATTACACTATAAGCACAGGTTATATATAAGTATTTGCATGTTTTGTTCACTATAACGAACCACTAAGTAGCTATTATGAGTCAAAAAGTAATGAGGAGTGACCGCCGTGTACCAGCCAGCCACTCCCGCCCTCCCTCCAGTCATCTGACTCACCCTCATTCTCCTCCCACAATAATGTTTTTGCTATAATTCACTATATACAGACGTTATATATAAGTATCTACATGTTTTGTTCACCATAACTGTACATCTAAGCTTGTATGGTGAGTAAAGGCACAGAGATGTGGCTACTCACACAGTCAGCTGATCGGCGGCCGCCCTCAAGGTCAGACGCACTAATATTTCTCCTCCAACAATACTGTGTGGTGTTATTACGCTATATATCTTATATACAGACGTTATATATAAGTATCTACATGTTTTGTTCACCATAACTGTACATCTAAGCTTGTATGGTGAGTAAAGGCACAGAGATGTGGCTACTCACACAGTCAGCTGATCGGCGGCCGCCCTCAAGGCCAGACGCACTAATATTTCTCCTCCAACAATACTGTGTGGTGTTATTACGCTATATACACACATTATATATAAATATCTACCTGTTTTATTCATCATACTTGTACAAATAAACTGGTATGGTGCCCAAAGACCATCGTGGTAACCAGTAAACAACACCGTCGTCTGCACGGTGGCGTCGTGCAGACGACGCCACCGCTCTCACCAAAATGGCGGCTCCAAACCTTCTCTTGCTGTTTATACCCTCTATACGCACGTTATATATAAGTATCTACATTTGTGTTCACCATAGCGAACCACTAAGCTGGTATGGTGAGTGCAGTCAATAAAAGGTGGCCACACACAGTCAAAAGACATCGCCACCACCCTCCCTCCCACAGCATTACACCTCCTTCCATGGCGCACAGCGCTAAATATCACCACAATCCTGCTATTATCAGAACCCTGGTCAGTTTTATCACAGTCAGGGGTCTTCTGTAATAATATCATCGCTACATAATAGCATGAACAAGTATAATTTGGCATTTTTAGGCGATGCTGTGGTCACAAGCTGAACAGCAGTGCTGTTAGCTCATGCTGCGTGCGTCAGGCTTGGTTGCTCACTCAATACTGAGGCCAATAACACCCGGGAGTTTGGCCCACGATTTTTTTTAAAAATGGCGTCTGTTTACAAGAGCCCTGATGAAGGTGTGGTGAACCCCGTGTATCCGCGGGCTGTTTAAATCTTGCGTAGTACTCCAACACATCATATGACGTGATGCGCAGTTTACTGGTACAACGTCCAGCACGTCATATGACGTGATGCGCACTTTAAGGGTTAACATCTATTGAGTGCACCAGTTCATATTTTCTGTACTGCTCTTCATATAGTCTAGAGCAGCTAGTTCTTGACACACACTGTACTGCCCTTCATATAGTCTAGTTCTTGACACACACTGTACTCCCCTTCATATAGTCTAGTTCTTGACACACACTGTACTCCCCTTCATATAGTCTAGTTCTTGACACACACTGTACTGCCCTTCATATAGTCTAGGGCAGCTAGTTCTTGACACACACTGTACTCCCCTTCATATAGTCTAGGGCAGCTAGTTCTTGACACACACTGTACTCCCCTTCATATAGTCTAGGGCAGCTAGTTCTTGACACACTCTGTACTCCCCTTCATATAGTCTAGGGCAGCTAGTTCTTGACACACACTGTACTCCCCTTCATATAGTCTAGGGCAGCTAGTTCTTGACACACACTGTACTCCCCTTCACATAGTCTAGTTCTTGACACACACTGTACTGCCCTTCATATAGTCTAGTTCTTGACACACACTGTACTCCCCTTCATATAGTCTAGGGCAGCTAGTTCTTGACACACACTGTACTCCCCTTCACATAGTCTAGTTCTTGACACACACTGTACTGCCCTTCATATAGTCTAGTTCTTGACACACACTGTACTCCCCTTCATATAGTCTAGGGCAGCTAGTTCTTGACACACACTGTACTCCCCTTCATATAGTCTAGGGCAGCTAGTTCTTGACACACTCTGTACTGCCCTTCATATAGTCTAGGGCAGCTAGTTCTTGACACACACTGTACTCCCCTTCATATAGTCTAGGGCAGCTAGTTCTTGACACACACTGTACTCCCCTTCACATAGTCTAGTTCTTGACACACACTGTACTGCCCTTCATATAGTCTAGGGCAGCTAGTTCTTGACACACACTGTACTCCCCTTCATATAGTCTAGGGCAGCTAGTTCTTGACACACACTGTACTCCCCTTCATATAGTCTAGGACAGCTAGTTCTTGACACACACTGTACTCCCCTTCATATAGTCTAGGGCAGCTAGTTCTTGACACACTCTGTACGCGTATACATGTCTAACCTACGCTTGAAACAACATAGGACTGTTGCTTCTCTCGTACCTGCATTTGAATTCACGTCTCAAGTCGGCCTTCAAACGCCTCATTCTAAGTGTGGAAGTCAAACGCTTCCGTCGCCTGAATCGTAATTACAGTCCCTAAGGCATTAAGGTGATTGGTATTCCATACTAATTGGGGTATTAAAAGTAACAACACAAGACAGAACGTGTTCCCGCGTCACGTGGCTGCTCAGGGGGACCTTATACATGTTAATACACTTACAGGAAGTACAAGTCCACTCATGCAAGTATATATATATACTAAGGCTGCCTGTCCCCCTTGTCCTGAGTCATTTCAGTCTTTCCACTTAAACTTAAGACTTCTGGGTGACATGATAGAGGTTTACAAGTGGATGAATGGACGTAACAAAGGGGGATATTAAAAGGGTATTAAAAGTACCAACACAAGACAGAACGGTGACATATATACATCTTCAGTCACCGTATATGACGTCATCATATACAGTGACATCAATCATACGGTGACATCAATTATATACAGTGACATCAATGATATACGGTGACATCAATGATATACAGTGACATCAATGATATACGGTGACATCAATTATATACAGTGACATCAATGATATACGGTGACATCAATGATATACAGTGACATCAATCATATACAGTGACATCAACTATATACTGTGACATCAATCATATAGTGACATCAATCATATAGGGACATCAATTATATAGTGACATCAATCATACACAGTGACATCAATTATATAGTGACATCAATCATATAGTGACATCAATCATATAGTGACATCAATCATATAGTGACATCAATCATATAGTGACATCAATCATATAGTGACATCAATCATATAGTGACATCAATTATATAGTGACATCAATCATATAGTGACATCAATTATATAGTGACATCAATCATACACAGTGACATCAATTATATAGTGACATCAATCATACACAGTGACATCAATCATACAGTGACATCAATCATATAGACATCAATCATATAGTGACATCAATCATACACAGTGACATCAATCATATAGTGACATCAATCATATAGTGACATCAATTATATAGTGACATCAATTATATAGTGACATCAATCATACACAGTGACATCAATTATATAGTGACATCAATCATATATGGTGACATCAATCATACACAGTGACATCAATTATATAGTGACATCAATCATATAGGGACATCAATTATATAGTGACATCAATCATATAGGGACATCAATTATATAGTGACATCAATCATATAGGGACATCAATTATATAGTGATATCAATCATATAGGGACATCAATTATATAGTGACATCAATCATACACAGACATCAATTATATAGTGACATCAATCATACACAGTGACATCAATTATATAGTGACATCAATCATACACAGTGACATCAATCATATAGTGACATCAATCATATAGGGACATCAATTATATAGTGACATCAATCATATAGTGACATCAAGCATATAGTGACATCAATCATACACAGTGACATTAATCATATAGTGACATCAATCATACACAGTGACATCAATCATACACAGTGACATCAATTATACAGTGACATCAATCATACACAGTGACATCAATTATATAGTGACATCAATCATATAGGGACATCAATTATATAGTGACATCAATTATATAGTGACATCAATCATATAGGGACATCAATTATATAGTGACATCAATTATATAGTGACATCAATTATATAGTGACATCAATCATATAGGGACATCAATTATATAGTGACATCAATCATATAGGGACATCAATTATATAGTGACATCAATCATATAGTGACATCAATCATATAGGGACATCAATTATATAGTGACATCAATCACATAGGGACATCAATTATATAGTGACATCAATTATATAGTGACATCAATTATATAGTGACATCAATCATATAGGGACATCAATTATATAGTGACATCAATCATATAGGGACATCAATTATATAGTGACATCAATCATATAGTGATATCAATCATATAGGGACATCAATTATATAGTGACATCAATCATATAGGGACATCAATTATATAGTGACATCAATCATATTGGGACATCAATTATATAGTGACATCAATCATACACAGTGACATCAATTATATAGTGACATCAACCATATAGTGACATCAATCATACACAGTGACATCAATCATATAGTGACATCAATCATATAGTGACATCAATCATATAGTGACATCAATCATACACAGTGACATCAATCACATACAGTGATATCAATCCTATAGTGACATCAATTATATAGTGACATCAATCATATACAGTGACATCAATCATACACAGTGACATCAATCATATAGTGACATCAATCATATAGTGACATCAATCATATAGGGACATCAATCATACACAGTGACATCAATCATATAGTGACATCAATCATATAGTGACATCAATCATACACAGTGACATCAATCATATAGTGACATCAATCATATAGGGACATCAATTATATAGTGACATCAATCATATACAGTGACATCAATCATACACAGTGATATCAATCATATAGGGACATCAATTATATAGTGACATCAATCATATAGGGACATCAATCATATAGTGACATCAATCATATAGGGACATCAATTATATAGTGACATCAATCATACACAGTGACATCAATTATATAGTGACATCAATCATATAGGGACATCAATTATATAGTGACATCAATCATATAGTGACATCAACCATATAGTGACATCAATCATATACAGTGACATCAACCATATAGTGACATCAATCATATACAGTGACATCAACCATATAGTGACATCAATCATATAGTGACATCAATCATACACAGTGACATCAATCATATAGTGACATCAATTATATAGTGACATCAATTATACACAGTGACATCAATCATATAGGGACATCAATTATATAGTGACATCAATCATATAGTGACATCAATCACATAGTGACATCAATTATATAGTGACATCAATTATACACAGTGACATCAATCATATAGGGACATCAATTATATAGTGACATCAATCATACACAGTGACATCAATCATATAGTGACATCAATCACATAGTGACATCAATTATATAGTGACATCAATTATACACAGTGACATCAATCATATAGGGACATCAACCATATAGTGACATCAATCATGCACAGTGACATCAATCATATAGTGACATCAATTATATAGTGACATCAATTATGCACAGTGACATCAATCATATAGGGACATCAACCATATAGTGACATCAATCATGCACAGTGACATCAATCATATAGTGACATCAATCATACACAGTGACATCAATCACATAGTGACATCAATCATATAGTGACATCAATCATACACAGTGACATCAATCATACACAGTGACATCAATCATATAGTGACATCAATCATATAGTGACATCAATCATATAGTGACATCAATCATATAGTGACATCAATCATACACAGTGACATCAATCATATAGTGACATCAATCATATAGTGACATCAATCATACACAGTGACATCAATCATATAGGGACATCAATCATATAGGGACATCAATTATATAGTGACATCAATCATACACAGTGACATCAACCATATAGTGACATCAATCATATAGTGTCATCAATCATACACAGTGACATCAACCATATAGTGACATCAATTATATAGTGACATATTGCACACAGAGGAAAGCTCTGCGCCTCAATAAACTCTCCTAATATCTTTAATCTTTCCTATATCTGATATAAAGATAAAGTATCTTAGTTACTATTAAAAGTTACAGTTATAAAACACTTCAGATAAGAAACAGATAACTATATTCTCCCACTAGACAAGAGGGGAAAAACACCTGGATTTTTCAACAGTAAAACATTTCTTGTACTAAATCATTGCAGTATTCAGCACTCATGTTGACTGCTAGGTGAACAGATGCATCAGGGGGGTGTGATAGAAACTCTACCCCCATTTGTTTCCGCCTCCAATGGGGATTGAACTCGGAATCTTAGAGTTACGAAGAGACAAAATTAGACACGAGACGCTAAATCACATCTTCTCGTGAGCCGGTCGGCCGAGCGGACAGCACGCTGGACTTGTGATCCTGTGGTCCTGGATTCGATCCCGGGCGCCGGAGAGAAACAATGGGCAGAGTTTCTTTCATCCTATGCTCCCTGTTACCCAGCAGTAAAATAGGTACCTGGGTGTTAGTCAGCTGTCACGGGCTGCTTCCTGAGGGGTAGAGGCCTGGTCGAGGACCGGGCCGCGGGGACACGAAAGCCCTGAAAATCATCTCAAGAAGATAACCTCGTAGAAGGGAAACTGTTCAAGAGGAGGAAATAACGAGCCCAAACGTTCTAGTGAGCATGAACCAAGGAAACGATTGGGCAGGTTTGGCGGACCTTCACATGGAAGAAACACCTCCACAATACCAACCAATCACATCACTCGGGCGTACCCCACTGTCACTCGGCACTAAGTCACTCGGGAATATGTAGATAGATCTACATATTCCACACACATTCTGTATGTGGAATAGAAGAGATTAAAGTGAACGGTACAAGGCGTCGGTTACTGACACCGTCTGAAGGCACGAAACCTGTACATCAAGGTACTGGAAGACCAGGTCCCCATATCTGCCCAGTGCCATCTTACTGGGGCGACGGACATGGTACGAAATGGTAAACAGACCAATCTCTAATCTAGTGGTTATCATGGGGTTATCATGGGGTTATCTTGGGGTTATCTTGGGGTTATCTTGGGGTTATCATGGGGTTATCTTGGGGTTATCTTGGGATGATTTCGGGGCTCAGCGTACTGCTGAGACCCGAAATCATCTCACTCACTCACTCACTCACTCACTCACTCACTCACTCACTCACTCACTCACTCACTCATCCACTCACTCACTCACTCATCCACTCACTCACTCACTCACTCACTCACTCACTCACTCACTCATCCACTCACTCACTCACCCACTCACTCACTCACTCACTCACTCACTCACTCATCCACTCACTCACTCACTCACTCACTCACTCACCCACTCACTCACTCACTCACTCACTCATCCACTCACTCACTCACTCACTCACTCACTCACTCACTCACTCACTCACTCACTCACTCATCCACTCACTCACTCACTCACTCACTCACTCACTCATCCACTCACTCACTCACTCACTCACCCACTCACTCACTCACTCACTCACTCACCCACTCACTCACTCACTCACTCATCCACTCACTCACTCACTCACTCACTCACTCACTCACTCACTCACTCACTCACCCACTCACTCACTCACTCACTCACTCACTCACTCACTCACTCACTCCCTCATCCACTCATCCACTCACTCACCCACTCACTCACTCACTCACTCACTCACTCACTCACTCACTCACTCATCCACTCACTCACTCACTCACTCACCCACTCACTCACTCACTCACTCACTCACTCACTCACTCACTCACTCACTCACTCATCCACTCACTCACTCACTCACTCACTCACTCACTCACTCACTCATCCACTCACTCACTCACTCACTCACCCACTCACTCACTCACTCACTCACTCACCCACTCACTCACTCACCCACTCACTCACTCACTCACTCACTCATCCACTCACTCACTCACTCACTCACTCACTCCCTCATCCACTCACTCACTCACTCACTCACTCACTCACTCACTCACTCACTCACTCACTCACTCACTCATCCACTCACTCATTCACTCACTCACTCACTCACTCACTCACTCATCCACTCACTCACTCACTTACCCACTCACTCACACACTCACACACTCACTCATCCACTCACCCACTCACTCACTCACTCACTTACCCACTCACTCACTAACCCACTCACTCTCCCA
This sequence comes from Procambarus clarkii, assembly GCF_020424385.1. Classification (NCBI taxonomy): domain Eukaryota; kingdom Metazoa; phylum Arthropoda; class Malacostraca; order Decapoda; family Cambaridae; genus Procambarus; species Procambarus clarkii. The sequence goes on along the minus strand of NW_025571186.1, from coordinate 68,416 downwards.
CCCACTCACCCACTCGCTCACTCATCCACTCACCCACTCGCTCACTCATCCACTCACTCATCCACTCATCCACTCACTCACTCACTCACCCACTCACTCACTCACTCATCCACTCACTCACTCACTCACTCACCCACTCACTCACTCACTCACTCATCCACTCACTCACTCACTTACCCACTCACTCACACACTCACACACTCATCCACTCACCCACTCACTCACTCATCCACTCACTCACTCACTCACACACTCACTCACTCACTCACTCACCCACTCACTCACTCACTCACTAACAAAGGGAGTTTAGAATGATCCAGAACGTCGTTAACTCTAATTGGATGACGGGATAACGAGCGCTGTCTTATGCTATCATTCTTGCTATCGTAACCGCAAGATAACCGCTTCTCATGCCGCCTGAAGCGGCCTCGTCCACCCCGTCCTCTTACACCAACACCATTCCATCCACCCGCCGACCCCCTCCACATATTTACATGTAAAAAAACAGTTTACACGCGACTCACAACTGATGATTTTCGAACACTTCCGGAACATGTGCGTCGCTGACGACCGGTGTTCGAACCTTGTCACCAATACTAGGGTGTGGCGGTGCAGGCGGAAGTTTCTTAACAGTGATTACCAGCGGGGAAGCGACTATGGAGTGACCCGTTCTCCTCAAAGGGTTTTCCCAACGACCAGAAACTGTCGTACTAATGTGCCTTAAGCCTAACCTGCCAGAGAACACGAAACACTTCTTGACAGTTATAAGGGAAGTTATAAGGGAAGTTATAACTGCAGTTATAAGGGTAGTTATAACTGCAGTTACAAGGGTAGTTATAAGGGCAGTTATAACTGCAGTTACAAGGGTAGTTATAAGGGCAGTTATAACTGCAGTTATAAGGCCAGTTATAAGGGCAGTTATAAGGGCAGTTATATGGCCAGTTATAAGGGCAGCTATAAGGGCAGTTATAAGGCCAGTTATAAGGGCAGTTATAAGGGCAGTTATAAGTGCAGTTATAAGGGCAGTTATAAGGGCAGTTATAAGCGCAGTTATAAGCGCAGTTATAAGCGCAGTTATAAGCGCAGTTATAAGGGTAGTTATAAGGGCAGTTATAAGAGCAGTTATAAGTGCAGTTATAAGGGCAGTTATAAGGGCAGTTATAAGTGCAGTTATAAGGGCAGTTATAAGGCCAGTTATAAGGGCAGTTATAAGGGCAGTTATAAGGGCAGTTATAAGGGCAGTTAAAAGGGCAGTTATAAGGGCAGTTATAAGGGCAGTTATAAGGGCAGTTATAAGGGCAGTTATAAGGGCAGTTATAAGGGCAGTTATAAGGGCAGTTATAAGCGCAGTTATAAGCGCAGTTATAAGGGTAGTTATAAGGGCAGTTATAAGGGCAGTTATAAGTGCAGTTATAAGGGCAGTTATAAGGGCAGTTATAAGTGCAGTTATAAGGGCAGTTATAACTGCAGTTATAAGGCCAGTTATAAGGGCAGTTATAAGGGCAGTTATATGGCCAGTTATAAGGGCAGCTATAAGGGCAGTTATAAGGCCAGTTATAAGGGCAGTTATAAGGGCAGTTATAAGTGCAGTTATAAGGGCAGTTATAAGGGCAGTTATAAGCGCAGTTATAAGGGCAGTTATAAGGGCAGTTATAAGGGCAGTTATAAGTGCAGTTATAAGGGCAGTTATAAGGGCAGTTATAAGCGCAGTTATAAGCGCAGTTATAAGGGCAGTTATAAGTGCAGTTATAAGGGCAGTTATAAGGGCAGTTATAAGTGCAGTTATAAGGGCAGTTATAAGGCCAGTTATAAGGGCAGTTATAAGGCCAGTTATAAGGGCAGTTATAAGGGCAGTTAAAAGGGCAGTTATAAGGGCAGTTATAAGGGCAGTTATAAGGGCAGTTATAAGGGCAGTTATAAGGGCAGTTATAAGGGCAGTTATAAGGGCAGTTATAAGCGCAGTTATAAGGGTAGTTATAAGGGCAGTTATAAGGCCAGTTATAAGGGCAGTTATAAGGCCAGTTATAAGGGCAGTTATAAGGGCAGTTAAAAGGGCAGTTATAAGGGCAGTTATAAGGGCAGTTATAAGGGCAGTTATAAGGGCAGTTATAAGGGCAGTTATAAGCGCAGTTATAAGGGTAGTTATAAGGGCAGTTATAAGGGCAGTTATAAGTGCAGTTATAAGGCCAGTTATAAGGCCAGTTATAAGGGCAGTTATAAGGGCAGTTATAAGGGCAGTTATAAGGGCAGTTATAAGGGCAGTTATAAGTGCAGTTATAAGGCCAGTTATAAGGGCAGTTATAAGGCCAGTTATAAGGGCAGTTATAAGGGCAGTTATAAGTGCAGTTATAAGCGCAGTTATAAGGGTAGTTATAAGGGTAGTTATAAGGGCAGTTATAAGGGCAGTTATAAGGGCAGTTATAAGCGCAGTTATAAGGGTAGTTATAAGTGCAGTTATAAGGGCAGTTATAAGCGCAGTTATAAGTGCAGTTATAAGGGCAGTTATAAGGGCAGTTATAAGCGCAGTTATAAGGGCAGTTATAAGGGTAGTTATAAGGGCAGTTATAAGGCCAGTTATAAGGGTAGTTATAAGGGCAGTTTCCGAAAGCGGCGGAGGGTCACATTTTGCCCAAACCTCCCTGCAGTTTTCAAAATATCCCAAACATTCCAAATTTGATACCTGAGCCATATTTTGGACCCAAATTCTGGCTCTCTGCACGTATTCGCAGTTTGAAATTCCGACTTTTTATATCGAAATATGTAAATTACTCTCGCAACCCAATGTACCTTCTTGTATAAAAATAAATAGATTTCAACTGTAAGGGGGTATGGTTTGCACCTTGTTATTCTAATAATGGATAAATAATTCTAATAATGTTATTCTAATAATGGAAGCGCTAATTATATGAACAAGTGCCACGTATTTATTCAGACGAGAACAACAGCGAACACATGGGAGACATCTCCTGTCACGCAGGGTGCAGTCGCACCTCCACAGATCTCCCACAGATGGCTCAAAAGGGCTACCACTTACGGGCTATTCATGCCCATGCCACCTTTTGGGTGGCTTAATCTTCATCAATCAATCAATCAACAGCGTACACAAACTCTACAAGGATGGGGATATACCGTCAACTGATTTAGAAATGGCAAATGAATTTAATAGTTTCTTTTCATCGGTTGGTGCTAATCTTGCCAGTAAAATCCCACAGACTCAGACACATATTAACACATATCTCTCAGGCAGCTATCCAAACTCTCTTCTCCTTTCACCAATCAGCCCGGCAGATGTTGTGTCCATCATACACTCTCTAAAAACCAAGGCAGGAAACACCAGTGAAATTCCGTCCATTGTGTACAAGAGAGCCTCCCATGCCCTTGCCCCACCCATAGCACTACTGTTCAACAAATCTATAGTGTCACACCTTCCCTGATATCCTCAAAAAAGCAAGAGTAACGCCAGTCCATAAAGGAGGCAATCCGGCGGACATAAACAATTATAGACCGATATCAAATCTACCCATTCTATCAAAAATATTTGAAAAAATTATTTACAAACAGCTCTATTCCTACCTCGTAAAATTCGACATACTCAGCCCCTGCCAGTTTGGCTTCCGGTCCCAAAAGAGCACCAACGATGCAATCATTAGTATCCTTGACGTTATCTACTCAGCCCTTGACAAAAATGAGTTTCCGATTGGACTCTTCATTGACCTAAGAAAAACCTTTGATACTGTTAATCACAACTACCTTTTACTTAAACTCCAGCATTATGGAATCCGAGGCCTTGCCCTTGACTACATCCGATCCTATCTTAGTGACAGACACCAATATGTAACCATCAATGATACAACTTCTTCCACTCTACCAATTACCGTTGGAGTGCCACAGGGCAGCATCTTAGGACCTCTTCTATTTCTTATATATATAAACGATCTGCCTAATGTCTCTAATATTCTCAAACCTATATTGTTTGCTGACGATACTACCCTTATCTACTCAAACCTCAACCCACATACACTAAATAATGTTGTGAATAATGAATTAAAAAAAGTCCACTTATGGATGTCAACGAACAAACTAACATTAAACATCGAAAAGACTTACTACATCTTATTTGGAAGCAAATCATCAAATGCAATTCAGCTACAGATAGACAACATTAACATCAGTAATAAAAATGATGGCAAGTTTCTTGGCCTATTCCTAGACAAGAGACTCAACTTCAGCACCCACATTCAACACATAACTAAGAAAGTCTCTAAGACAGTTGGTATACTCTCCAAAATCAGATATTATGTTCCTAACTCTGCTCTCCTCTCACTATATTATGCACTAATCTACCCCTATCTTAATTATGGTATCTGTGCATGGGGGTCTACCACTGCAAACCACCTTAAGCCCATCATCACACAGCAAAAATCTGCTATCAGAATAATAACTAACTCTGCTTTCAGACAACACTCAGCTCCCTTATTTAAATCCCTAAACTTGCTAAATATTAACTCCCTCCACACATTCTCTTGTGTCAACTACATTTACAAAACCCTGTTCTTAAATGCAAACCATGCTCTGAAACTCTCCCTGGACAGATGTAATAGGACCCATTATCACCACACCAGAAATAAATATCTCTTTGATATCCCCAGAGTCAAACTTAATCTGTGTAAACACTCTATGCAAATTAAGGGACCTAGTCTATGGAACTCACTCCCTAGTGAATTGAAAAACTGTAAAACTTTTGCCTTATTTAAAAGCAAAACCAAAAAGTAACTAACTTCATCTTCTTAGTTTCCTACACTGAGCTTTAAATTTGCTCTGTACCTAATGTTACCCAATCTCCTAATTTTTATGTAGTATTAAACAACCTTATCATTGTGTTCATTGCTGTCTTCTTTTATGTGCTAGCCATATGCTGTATTGTGCCTACCAATTTTTGTCAACTACCATTCAAGCTGTCATTGCAATCAATCATAGCTACCTATGTGCTTTAATATACTGTACCTACAATTTTTTCTCATCTTCTTTTTTTCATTCCATGTAACTGTTATCATTTTTTTGTCTATAAATTTTGCAAGTATTTACCTCCTTAAAATTTTCTTAGATTAAGGACCTGCCCGAAACGCTGCGCGTGCTAGTGGCTTTACAAGACTGTAATTACCATAATTGTATCCTCACATTCCTTATGTACATTCTTGTATATGCATAAATAAATAAATAAATAAATAAATAAATAAATAAATAAATAAAGTTTTGTCCCCTATAGTTGGTACTACTTCCAACTCACACTTGATAAACAATGTGGACTTAGTTAATAAGCTATCCACACTGAATTTAAATTTTGATTTTAAACTAATAAGTTTCGATGTGATCTCTTTATTCACTAAAGTTCCTGTTGATTGAAATTGAATTGAAATTGAAATAAGTTTATTGAGGTAAAATACACACAAAGGGATGAGGTAGCCCAAGCTATTCTCACCCCGTTCATACATCGCTTCTCGGCCTTTTGGCTAAGATCAAAGTGTAGTTGTACATTCAGCACAGTAACGCAACTGTCTCCTGATGGCCTCTACCTTTGACGAGAAGCGATCCCAACGCACTGCAGCAAGCTCCTAGGAGCTTGCTGCACCGTTGCCTCGGGATTGTCCAGTTGCCTCTTGGACGTCCAGAGGGACTTGCTCCACCGTTGCCTCGGGATTGTCCAGTTGCCTCTTGGACGTCCAGAGGGACTTGCTCCACCGTTGCCTCGGGATTGTCCAGTTGCCTCTTGGACGTCCAGAGGGACTTGCTCCACCGTTGCCTCGGGATTGTCCAGTTGCCTCTTGGACGTCCAGAGGGACTTGCTCCACCGTTGCCTCGGGATTGTCCAGTTGCCTCTTGGACGTCCAGAGGGACTTGCTCCACCGTTGCCTCGGGATTGTCCAGTTGCCTCTTGGACGTCCAGAGGGACTTGCTCCACCGTTGCCTCGGGATTGTCCAATTGCCTCTTGGACGTCCAGAGGGACTTGCTCCACCTTTGCCTCGGGATTGTCCAGTTGCCTCTTGGACGTCCAGAGGGACTTGCTCCACCTTTGCCTCGGGATTGTCCAGTTGCCTCTTGGACGTCCAGAGGGACTTGCTCCACCTTTGCCACTGATCGGCAAAATGGGGCAACATAGTCAATGTTTGTCTCTGTCCCAGTCACGGCCTCGTGCTTCTGTCACTTGTGATGGATCCACGACGGCCTTCAAGGCTGAGGGTCCCGTGGGTGGAGGAGGACCAAACCCTGCAGGCAGCAGCCCAGGTCGCTGCCCATAAGCACAACCCACAGTACCCACACCACACCCGCCGCCTGAAAGATGGACCAGCGACGACGGTGGGACCAGAGGTCGACCTTGGCGAGGCGGCCTCGAGAGGGACCCCTGTTGGGACCACCTTTGGCAGGACAAACCCGCGGGCCATCAATGTGGAACTGGTCTCTGATGAGACGGCCATCATCAGCGATGACAGCCCCGAGGACGACTCCATCTAGGACGCCGTTCTACAGTTTTACATCTGGGGTCGGCTCCAGCGACTTAATCACATTAGCTTCTGGGGTCGGCTCCAGCGACCTGGGGCCAGATTCACGAAAGCACTTACGCAAGCACTTACGAACCTGTCCATCTTGTCTCAATCTTTGGCGACTTTGTTTCCAATTATTAAACAGTTAATGAGCCCCGAAGCACCAGGAGGCTGTTTATAACAATAACAACAGTTTAATGGAGCGTTTTCACGCTTGTAAACTGTTTAATAAATGTAACCAAAGCCGTCAAAGATTGAGGAAGTACACGTTCGTAAGTACTTGCTTAAGTGCTTTCGTGAATCTGGCCCCTGGACCTAGATTCAGGAAGCTCTGTGTATTTCTTCGTAAGTGGGTTTGCTACGAAGGTTCCTAAGTGCGCCCTAAGAAGATGCTTAGGTGCGAGTCAATAAGGTATACTTAGGAAGAAAATTGTTGGTTCACCTGCGTGCCGATAGAGGTCACTACTGTGTTTCGTTTGGCCAATCAGAGAGCAGCAACATTCTTCATATTGAAGATTTAGCGCTGGCTTATCGCAGCTCTACTGCCTCCTATTTACGTCGAATTTTCTTATAAAATTAGTATATTTCGAAGTAAAACAATGTTTTTTCAACTTCTACAGCCAGCATCGACATTATAGTAAACAAATATGTTACATTTGTTGTTTACCTACGTAATTCTAAGAGATACTGTGTAGCTGTCCTTGTTGCTCGGAAGATGCGCTGACAATTATTGTATATATTTACTGAATTTACCCAAGGGCCACTAACTATCTAGTGGTCTCGAAGAGGACAGAAAGCCGGCGGCTTGTTAAAGGGCCCGCCAATTGAATTAATGTTATTTTTTAGCTGGAATTTGGCATTTACGGCTTCAGCGGGTAGGCGGTTCCATGGGTTTATAGCCCTCTTGGTGGAAAAAAAAACATCTGTTTTCAGTCCTACTTGAGAGAACATACTCTCCAACACTATATCTGTGATTGTCCTGTTATCAGTGACTTCATACCAAATGGTATGAGGTACTTTGAGCTCTGTAATTACTTCATACACTCAGGAATATTGGAAGATATTCTTGTGCTGCACCCAGATTTTGCCAGTGGAGGCTAATAGATCAGCATTAAGTATTTTGTTCTCTCCTAATTCCATGTATGACTGGCCATCCTGTGAGGTGAGGATGTTGGGTGAGCTTGTAGCTGGTTTTTGATCTACACTGTGTGGTCCTTTATACAGAATAGGGAAGCAGCACATTGCTGTGTATACCTAAACATGTTTAAAAATACATTGTTTGAGAGGAGTCTGGTAGAAACTGGTAAGAGTAATTATAATATAAAGTTTCCATGATTCAGTGCTTACCTCTTTTGAAAATTGCTTAGAGTTGTTTAGTCAGAGTTGATTTGTTTTTTGTATTGAGGCTGGTATTTTCTAAATTTATTCCATGTACAGTATGTCTAACCTTCCTGAGAGATGGGAGTATTAGATAAACTTATAGCTAGTTTTTTATCTACACTGTGTAATATTCCATATAGAATAGGGTAGCAGCACATTGCTGTGTATACCTAATCTTCTTAATAAAAAAAATCAGTAATAAAGATTTTAAATTATAGTTTGTATTATTACAAATACAGTACTGTATTATCCTTATTAAATCATGTTGACCATGGATCATTAAGATCTCATGTTGATATGTAATACAAGTCATATTTCTTTTGAACTGCTAATCCATGCTAATCATTCATTAAATTGTGCATTATGTCTTAATTTTTCACTTCCTTGGATATACTGTACAGTACAAAAAGATAGGATAAAAATAAACCAGTAATATTTCTTTCATTATATTTTTCATTTAAATAACTGCATCAATATTTTTACAGCTGACAGGATTTGTTTTCCCATACAGGTGCATTATTTGTTAAACAAAATTTGGTTTATTGTTGCACACAATGGTGCTACATAGCCTTCCCAGCTTGGTGCCTTCTTTTAATACTTACTGATTAAAAAATAAATAATAAATACATTTTATTCAGGAAAAGTACATACAGTTGATTTACAAACATAATGTTGGATTTATAGACAGAGCTAGTACATACAATACCTAAAGCCACTAATACTCATAGTATTTCGGGCAAGGTGTGGGGGGGAAAAACACTTAGACTAAAACTTAATAGCAATCGAGATTAGGTATAAATTGTGTTGAAAGAAGGAATAAAAAATACAAAAAGGGGGTTAACATAGCATAAATCAGCAATTGCACATGTTGGTGAACAGCGTTGTTTAAAAAATAGCAAGACATGGGTTGACATTTAGGAGGTAAGTTAGGTTACATGGAGTTAATTAGGCAGTACTTGGTTTAACTCTTAAACTGGTTGAGAGAGGTACAGCCTTTGACATGATTCGGGAGGTCATTCCACATTCTGGGTCCCTTGATTTGTAGAGCACTTCTAGTTTGGTTACACACAGCCAAATTGAGTAACAGGAAGAGGTCTTGGACACAAATTTGTTCCATGCTAAATGTAAAGGAATCAGCTGAGTATTCCTCAAATAAAATAAGTTGCCTCAGCTTATAAGGTAAATAAAATAAGCATTTCTCAAATAAGTAGCTGCCTCACCTCACTGCCTTACTGCTACATAGCCTTCCCGGCATGGTGCCTTCTTTTGATAATTACTTGTTCCACACCCAAATTGTATAACAGGAAGAGGTCTTGGACCCCTACTTCCCTCTCTCTTTTTTAGTAGTCTATATAGTCATAATTATAGCTTTAAGTATTCAATGAATAAAGTTTTTGACATTTTTACCCTTCTCCTTACCTAACATCATTTGTGCAGCATATTTTTATTTGATGTCTCACCCAGATTTAATTTCAAAATAAAACCAAACTAAATACATTAGAAATGGGTATGTATAGCTAAGGTACACCCTTACTACTAGGTGAACAGGGGCATTTGGTGATAGTAAATGATCCCATCAGGCAGGGCTCATCACCTTCTCTCATATTTCATGTTCACCAGTGTTTATTTACTTAATAACTACTGGTATAATATCTTGCTATTATAAAACTAATTCTACTATCATCAAACACATATTTACTTCAAGTTTCAAGCAGAGAATGCATATATAACTAACACGAAGGACTCTTCTTCACTAGATTCACCAGCTATAATATTTTGGTCATGTTCCAATATTATAAATCGATCCCAGTGTTATGTAGTAGAGAAAAAATGACTTATATCCAGTTTACGTAAAGGTACGAGCGGTCGAAACCACACTTAAATCCCGGAATGAACTTACGAAGGTTTTTCCACTTAGGGGAGTTAATTGAATACGGACGTAGCCGCCACGAAGGCGCTAAGACGGAAAACGCTCTTAGCTAAGAGGAAAAACCTTCGTAAGTACCTTCCTGAATCCGGCCCCTGGCCAGTAAGAGGTCCAGCTCGACGCCCGGGGTCGGCACCAGCGACTCAAGCCCCGGGGTCGGCTCCAGCGACTCAAGCCCTAGGACTGGCTCCACCAACAAGCAACTGAGGGCTGGTGCCGGCAATACACCCCTGAGGGCCAGCCCTGGCAGTGCCAAGACATCAACCACCAGGGCCGACCCCAGCTACGACTCCCGGACGACCACAGTACAGGAGACTATTCGGGGGGTCGGCACCAGCGACACGAGACCAGAAACAGATGCCAACAACAAGCCCTTAAGGGCTGGTGCCGGCAACACACCCCTGAGGGCCGGCCCTAACTACACCAAGATTTCCACCACCAGGGCCGACCCCAGCGACGACTCCCAGACAGCCACGGTCCAGGAGACGGTTTCGGGGGTCGGCGCCAGCGACGACCGAGACTTCTGGGACAGCCCTCTCTCCCAAAGACCCCGGAACAGGCGCTATACATTCAGGAGGGTTCAGAATGAGTCTGACAGCAGTAATGACAAAGACCGTCTACCCATTCATGTGCCCGGCTTCAAGGAATTGTGGCAGCGAGACAGGATGGCAACGTCCAGTTGGCGTTCCCATGTAACAGACCGAATTGCGACTTTTCATGCAATTCAGTCATAGGGAAAATGAGCCATGAGCCACGTGAGACGAACCGGCCAGGAGCGACGGAATGACATCCAACAGGATCAAGAGGGAAAGTTACCACCCCGCAACCCAGCACCTGAACCAGCACCTCAGCGCCCTGATACCCTATCCCCCCCCACACCCATCAACCCCATCCCTGAACCTGCATCACCTATTCCTTTATCCCCAGTACCATCCTCCACCAATCCTACCCCCTCTTCAGCACCCACAGCCTCACCGACCACCCCCCCCCTCTATCACCCATTGTGATACAGGTTCCTTTCCCCCAACATCCCTCTCCTACCTATCCCGATCCCACAGGGCCTGAGGACGAAGCCCGGGCCTCCCCAGAGGCTAGAGGGGGTGATGAATCACAAATACACGACAACGGTGATGAGGCAGTACGGCTAGATCAAGAACCAGACGAAGCTGACCAGCCACAACAGCAACCAGATGAGGCAACCCAAGATTGGGCACTAGAACCCTACGGTCCACTGCTGGAATTGCTACGCTCCCCGGACTGGGATGAGTTCTCGAGCCTCCTGAAAGAAATTACAGAGGCGGTTCAAGCCCACTGCAACATCCGGATAGACGACAGTAGACCAGCCCCCTCAGCCATCGATGTCAACGACTGCAAGGCGATCCAACGCCTTTACAGAAGAAACGGACGAAGGGCAGTAAGGCTGATCACATCAGGGGAAAGTCGCCGCTGTGATATCTCCTGTGAAGTAATAGAGCGGCACTTTTCGGAGGTATTGGCAGCCCAGCCACCACTTGAAGACCCGGAAGCACTCCAATCCATCCCTGAAGCGCAGGAAGATCGCGCCGAACTTAACCTGGACCCAATCAGAGAAGGGGAAGTGGAGGTCAGGCTTATGAGGGCTGAAAACAGTGCCCCAGGGAACGACAGTATCACCTAGAGACACTGGAAGCAGGCCGACCCTGACTGTAAGGTGATAGCAGCGATCTTCAACATCTGCCTACAACAGAAGAGGATCCCCCAAGATTGGAAAACATCACGAACTATTCTCATACCCAAGGATGGTGACCCACAAGAGATCAACAATTGGCGGCCCATTGCCCTGTGTAGGACAATTTACAAGTTATACACAGGAGTACTGGCTGCAAGACTGAGGAAATGGATTGAGCAAAATCAGGCTTTATGCTCTGCACAAAAAGGATTTATGACATCAGACGGGGTCCTTGAGCACAATTACATTATTCAACACTACCTTGACGAGGCACGGGACAGCAATAAAGATATTTGAATTGCGTCACTTGACCTCACAAACGCCTTTGGTTCCGTGCCATTAGAGGTCATCGACGCCTCCCTCACACGGATGGGCGTGGGAGCAGACTTCGTTACTGTGATCCAAGGCATAACGCGGGAATATTCGACGAGAATCCAAACTGCAAGCGGCGAAACGACTGATATCCCTGTTGACTGTGTGGTCAGGCAAGGATGCCCCATCAGTGGCCTATTATTCAACATCGCCATTGAACCCATACTGAGGACAATCATCAACGCTGGACTACAAGCGGACCCAGCTCTCAAGCATCCCTGCCTTCCCTATGCAGATGATATAACCCTGTTATCCAGGACTGTGGAAGGCCTACAGAGCCTCATTGACATTACCTCTGCAGCCTGCGAAGAGTTGAAACTTAAACTCAAGGAAATGCTCGTCAATGCACATGTCTGGGCGACAACCAAGAGGAATGCGAGACTCCATATTTACGATCGGGGAAGCGCAAATTGCCAGCAGACAAGATGAGGAGAAAACCAAATTCCTCGGCAGACCAGTAGGTTTCCACCTCCTTCCGAACGCCAACGCCATCGAAGAGTTTAAGCAGTTGGGAGTCGCCATAATGATAAGCAAATTGGCTCCCTGGCAGAGGATAGATGCCCTGAAGTCCTTCGTCTTCCCAACAACTGTGTTTGCCATGAGAACTTGGCAACTAAGGAAGGGCGAATGGCAAGAACTAGATGACTGACTACGACCATTAATAAAAGAAACCCTATACCTATCACAGCGGGCAACCAATGGATACCTGTTTGGAAAGAGTGCAGCAGGCTCGTGGGGCCTCCCCCTCGCCGCAGAAGACTCTGACATATTCATCATAGACTCGGCATTTAAACTACTCACCACGTCGGATCTAGAGACGAGGAATATTGCCAGGGACGACTGCAAGAGAGTAACGTCACGCAGAAGTCGTCAGGAAGCAACTCTGGAAAACGTCTGCCAGTACCTGTCAAAGGACGAAATTGAACAGACCCTCTGGACATGAGACGCTGTGGTCAAGAGCTCGTAACTCAGCTGGGAGGATGCAAACTAAGCGGTCCACAGACGGAGATGCGTTGGAAGTCTGTTGTGGGGAGAGAACAATGTCCCACAAAGAAGAATAGTCGCAAGGAATATCAGGAACCATCATAGAGGCCTACGCGACGACAGCCTGAGGAGCAAGCCAGATCAAGGAAAAGTCATGGAACAAGTGGGAAAAGAGCGAGCCTCATCCGCGTTCATTCGAGACGGGGCCTTCACCACCTTTGCAGACTGGCGGTTCATTCACAGGGCACGTCTGAACCTACTCCCTCTAAACGGGGCCCGCCGGTTTAACATCAACGTGGACCAACGTTGTAGGACACCATTTGGTCACCACTTGGTCCGGGAGACATCTCCCGTCACGCAGGGTGCAGTTGCGCCTCCACAGATCTCCAGTATCATCTTTTGATACTGGTAATGGCTCGAAAGGGCCACCACTTACGGGCTATTCATGCCCGTGCCACCTCTTGGGTGGCTTAATCTTCATCAATCATCAATCGGTGTAGGAGATGTCACCATCCAAATGAAACCCTACCCCACGTCATCAACCATTGCCTGAGACTTTCAAATGCGATGATTCAGCGACATAGCGCGCTGGTTGAGCGCATCCTGAGGGCCTCGGAAGGAAGACACTGGAAGATAATATCCACTAACTAACAAGTCCCGGGTACAAACAACGTGCTCAGACCTGACATTGTTTTAGAGAAGAACTGGGAGGTGATGCTGAGTGACGTCACTTGTCCCTTCGAGAATGGCCCGGACGCTTTTGAAGAGGCAAGATTACGATAAGAAGAAAAACACGCGGAGCTGGCAGCAGGAATGAGACGAACCTATAGGCGAACCATGTAAACTGTGTTCCTTTACAATCTTATAAACCTATAGGCGAACCATGTAAACTGTATTCCTTTACAATCTTATAAACCTAGGTAAATAAAGATTAAATACTAACCCATGTACATTGTAAACTATGTAAACTTATATATACTAATGCATATTAAATACATGTACACCTATAATCAACCAATGTATAACATCATATGTAAATTGCACAATATATCAAATCAAATGTTTATTTAGGTAAGGTACATACATACAAGAGATATTACAAAGAGTGATGGATTTATAGATAGAGCTAGTACACACAATGCCTAAAGCCACTATTACGCAAAGCGTTTCAGGCATGAAAAACTTAAATGACTAAAGCTTAATACTAATTGAACATATATACCCATGCACCCTTGTGAAGACACAGGGATATTGTAACACTGTAGAAACATTCGTCAATAAAAAATGAAGCCTCAGGAGGTTCAAAGGTACCCTGCTACGTCGGTATTAGTACGCTGAGTCCACTGAAAAGCGAAAGTCATGTAGCGCTAGGAGCTTGCTTCACCTTCGCCGCGGATCGGCAGTATGAAATGAAATTGAAATAAGTTTATTGAGGTAAAATACACACAAAGGGATGAGGTAGCTCAAGCTATTCTCACCCCGTTCAGTACAACGTGTTAGTACATACATAGACACATATCACAAGTAAACATATTACCAAACATTCTGAGAGATAAACATATACATTTCCTCCTTCACAAGTAGTTGTTATCAGACGTACACACAAATACTTTTATATTTAATAATATATTTAATAATAATATATATATATATTTAATATTTAAATAATATATATATATATATATATATATATATATATATATATATATATATATATATATATATATATATATATATATACAAATATATACAAATAAAGTGTAATACACTTTAATATAATATAATACTTTAATTTAATATAATACAAATTATACAAATAAGTGTAATACACTCTATAGTAAATCACTTCTTTTCTTCACCTTAAAAGTACGAAAATGAGTTTTGGAGAACTCCTATTTCAATTAAGCCCTGATGCTAAGAAAATAGTTAGAGGGATAGAAGCCCTAAACCAGAAAATAATAAATACAGAATATGCGGTCATATTCAATGAAACATGTTTGAAAGAAAACCTGCTGCCAGTATACACCAATATATATATATATATATATATATATATATATATATATATATATATATATATATATATATATATATATATATATATATATATATATATATATATATATATATATATAGAAACTTTATTTCTATATATATATAGAAACCATTGTTATGAGTTTGATCATTCTCTGCTGGAATCTGATTTTAAAATTCTGGACACTTGTATGAATGGCCAGTCAGATTTGAGAGTAATGGAATCCTTATATATAAAGGAGCTGCGGCCTCTGTTAAATAGCAACCTTTCAGCTGTTCAATTGTACACTGTATAGTGCATAGTTGGCCCTGTAATTTGATTTTTAGTTGATTTTGGTACTTTAATATTGTTTAGTTTACCATGTCTTTGCCCTTTATTACTTATTTCAAGTCTAAACATTGTACATTAATATAATCTTTTATTTAGGATATATAATACTTTTTTGTATTTAATTTTATTTAATATTTGAGTTTTTATAAGATTTTGGTTAGTATTTTATAATTGTCGTTTATTCTGTTTGTATTTTACATATATTTTTTGTAGATTTGTAGTCATTATATAAATATTTGTTATAGTGTTTAGTATCTATGTGTTGGGTATCAAGTTTCACTTCTGATCACTTCACGTAAGTTTAATAGAATGGTTTGTTTTAGTAGTTATAAATTTCATCTTGTAGTTTAATGGATTTTAAATTAGTTTTAATATATGACAGTTAATAAGTTTTATTTGTATTGATCACTTTAAGTGCGCTTAAGTGTTTTGTTTTTTAAGCATTTTCCTTTCTTTGATAGGCAATTATATTCAGTATGAGTTCTTTGTTTACCAGTTATTTGATTGTGATTTCTGTTTTTTCTTTTAGATCTGATGATGAATACGAGAAGTATTCGAAACGTTATGCATTTTAAAGTAAAGATTCTGATACAAGATGTTCAGTATATCCCTGGTTTTCCTATTCATCTTAAAATTAAGATTCCCGAAGGGAACATCGATCATAAATATTTTATTAAAACGATATGGAAGACCTGTAGTTACGTTATACAGAAGAATAGAGAAAGTGGATTTCGCAGTTAAGAAGGCTCACTTGGATTTGGAATTCCTACAAACCTGTAAGGCGCATCGTTTGGTCCCAAGATTTCTCAGGTTTAAAGTGTATTCCCACAAATTTGCGTTGACAAGTGAATATAATTCTTGGTTATTAAGATTGTTGGACTTTGAAATTTCTGAAAAGCAGAAGCGGGTAAATAAGTTGAAAAGTGAATTGCACGTGAACTTGGAGAAATTCAAGATCTTGGTTTCCTGGGTTGATTTTGCATCTTTAAAATGTAAATATGAAAACTATAATGATAAAAGGGTTGAAAAATGTAGACTTATTCACGAGAAGAAATTGCGTAACTTGGGTATACCTTCATATATATATATATATATATATATATATATATATATATATATATATATATATATATATATATATATATTATATATAATATAATATATATATATTAAATATGAGCGAAAAAGTAAGATTAATAATTCTAACACGAATTTTCTCTATCTCACTGTTGGTGGTAATTCAAAAATCAATTCTCCAAAATTCATTTTTATTTCTAGTCTGACGCGACACTTGAGCGCGTTTCGTAAAACTTATTACATTTTCAAAGACTTTAGTTTACACATACACAACTGAATAGAACTTACATGTTGTTGTTGTTGTTAAAGATTTAGCTATTCAGGACGGAGTGTCCATGTAGCACGGGCTATGGTGAGCCCGTAATTGAGTTTGGTGATATACATGATAACCTTTTTCCTGTGATATTTGGGTCTAAGTTTAAAATGGAGGAGAGGACTTCTCCTTTTTCCCTGCTTATTTATCGCTTCTGTTTTAGTGCACTGGTTTTAGTCTTGTTTTATTAACATTATCTTGGTGGCGGATGTAGATGCAGAATGCTCACTAATGAGTCCCATTCCTCAACAGCTTTTCTAATCATTGTAGTCGCGGTGGAATGTGCATCTAATGCAGCTGCTGTCGTTGGGTTAATGTTGAGTTTGATGCGCAGGGCTTCAGTAGCTTCACATTCCAGTAAGTAGTGCAATAGTGGCGCCTCTGCCTCAGTTCCACAGATGTGACACTCTTTAACTATTGGGTTCATTACCTCCCAGCAGCACTTGTACCCAAGTCTGAGTCTGTGTATAGCTACTGCAATGTCTCTGGATATCTTTTTGCCAGGCTTGAAAGAGGAGTAACCAGTGGCTTGCTTGTACCATATCGTAGTGGATCTTCCTTCCGCTACTTTGGCTCTGTGGCGACTTATGATAGTTGAGAATATTTTCTTCTTGATTTGCTCCTTTATCTGTGAGAAACTTGGAGGTATTTGAACCTGTACAACAGGTAGAGCAGTGGCAGTTTTTGCTAGTGAGTCTGCCTTTTCATTACCATCTATGCCAATGTGGCCTGGTATCCAATTTAGGGTGATTGACAGCCCTAGATTATGGGCGTCTTTTCCTATATGTTGGACTTCTGTGAGGAGTTGTATATTATCTCTGTGCTGACTGAATAACAATGCCTGGAGCGAAGATTTAGAGTCTGTATGAATGATGACATCATGTAAATTATTCTCAATTGTATAGTTTATTGCCTCCTTCAGGGCATATAATTCTGTTTGCAATGTTGAGCACCCACTGTTCATGCTCCAGTAAGCTTCATGGTTGGTAGTGTAAACTGCTGCCCCAGCAGAACCTTTTTCTTGATCAACTGATCCGTCTGTGAAGATGTGAGTCGTTGTGGGTCTTGAGATAGTTTCCATTTGTTGCTCTATTACTTCCTTGAGCCTCTGCGGGTCACATGCTGATTTTTTAACTGATAATCTTTCAATGATTATCTTTAGAGTCGATTTTTTTTTTTGAGATATATACAAGAGTTGTTACATTCTTGTACAGCCACTAGTACGCGTAGCGTTTCGGGCAAGTCCTTAATCCTACGGTCCCTGGAATACGATCCCCTGCCGCGAAGAATCGTTTTTTCATCCAAGTACACATTTTACTGTTGCGTTAAACAGAGGCTACAGTTAAGGAATTGCGCCCAGTAAATCCTCCCCGGCCAGGATACGAACCCATGACATAGCGCTCGCGGAACGCCAGGCGAGTGTCTTACCACTACACCACGGAGACTGTGGTGTTCTTGTCACCCATACTCTGTTGATGAGATTCAAGAAGGCTCCTTCACCCTTTTCTCCTAGCTTGGCTAGCATGTTGTAAGTAATTTTGTCCTCGCTTGGAGCTGTATTTTTAGTTTTCTTTGTAGCACTTCTGAGTTCTTTCAGACTGAAAGGTTGGTCTAGTTCGTCAGGTAAGGCTAAAGCATCATCTATTTTTTTCCATCTTGCTGCTTGAAGTCTTTGTTGGTGAGTCAGAGTTGCTTGAGGAAGTTGAGTGGAACTGGCTCTTGAAGCAAATAGATTTGGTAACCTTTCTGCTTCTTGCTCTGGCTGAACATGATGCTGTTACGAACCCGGATCCAGCGTCCGTGCCTGGAGCAGTGACAAACACGCCATCTGTGGGTCAGCTCCCGAAACCCCCGCCAAACGAACGACGACACCTAGTGAGGACAGCGTGTACTGGCCTCGAGGACCAGTTTCCAGTCTGGTTCAGCGCTCAACACCGCCGCTCCTGACCTCTGGTGAGGTGGTGCTCTGACGACAGCGCCATCTATGGAGTGGATATGTCGGGCGTTTGTATCTGAGCCTGTGAGTGTGGTGTATTAGTGTCCCGGTTATTAATGACGTGTCTGCTTACAGAGCCGACCTGGGACCACTGTGTTGAAGGTGGAGTCAGTCTACCCGAGGCAGCCAGTCTCCATACTGTGAAGTTTGCTGCAGCTGTTGTGACGTCGTCCCCCCGGAAGAACACTGTGGTGTGTTAAGCCTGCCAGTGGAGTGGCAGTGGAAGGACTTACCCGGGACCGACGGTTGGAGACGATAATCCACTGGGGTAGTGAGGACAGGAGGGTGATTGGTGATATCACACGAGACTCCTGTCTAGGGCGTACCCCTTTTAACGTTCGTGGAGTGGCCGTACCAGCCTTGTTGGCTCAGTACCTGCCAGCAGACCTGCTGGACGTGTGGTTGACGGCCTCCACGACGGTGCCCCCAGTGGACCTGTGTTGTGGCTGACCTGTGGCCAGGGTAGACTCGGCGTTCTCAGAGGACACGTCTTGAGGCCACGAAGAAAGTACCGCGGACTCAGCACCTAGCTTCTTAATCAAGAGTCTTCAGCAGAAGACTGGATTGTGCACGATCCCCTTTCTAAAGTGTTAATACCCCTCCCCCTTGTGTACGTTTTAATTATATATATTTAAACGGTGTTGGTGAACATTATATTATATTAAGTTCTTAGCTTTCTTTCCCTACTCCCTTTAAGTTACTTGCGTCACGGATCTCATCCCTTGATAGCCACTACTGGCTTGGGAACGGATACATATATCTTCCTCTAACAACATCAGAGTGAGAACCCCGTTGCGTCCCGAGAGGGCCGTAACAGATGCGGCGGAGCAGGAGACGATTTTCCTTTGGCCTTGTTGATCTGCCTCCAGATGTCGCCCAAAGACGTATGCTGATTTAGCTTGGCACACCACTCGAGCCATTTTTCTTCTTGGATTTTTGCTGTTTCTTCGTGCACATGATCTCGGACAGCTCTAAGAAGTCCTGGATTAGCTTCGGGTCTATCTCTTCTGAAATTCTTTCGTGCACAATTTAGTCTGTTATGTAGCTCTTTGATCACAGTAATACCAATGGTCCTTGTGTTGTTGGGTCATTGTTTTCCTCTTGGGGATGGCGTGATTTGCTGCTCTATGTATTGCATTTACTAAATCTTTTTCCATTTCTTCGGTGTTGTCAGGAGTCAGGAGGAGTGTAGTTTTGGTGCCAAGTTTCGAGAACTTCCTGAAACTTCGTCCAGTCTGCTTTGATAAAGTCCCATCCGGGCTCGGGAGCTGGAGGTCTAGGAGGTAGTGCTATATTAATAACTGTTCATGTAGCAAAGTGGTCACTGGTCAGCACATGATCCACTGACCAATGACACAACTCGTAAATACTGGTGGAAACAAACGTGAGATCCAACTTCCCCCCACCAGCTACCCCTCCTCCCCCCACCAGCTACCCCTCCTCCCCCCCCCCCCCACCAGCTACCCCTCCTCCCCCCCCCCCCCCACCAGTGTGGGTTGGTTCCGCCGAATTAAGCAGACTGATTTTTGGCACTTCATCGAAAAGGTGTTCAATATGTCTTCCGTTGGCGTCGGTTCTTGGTGAATCAAGAAGTAATTCACTATGAGCGTTGAAGTCACCAGAGATGATAGTAGGTGTAGTGACTGTTATTTCAAAGATTGTTGAGAGATCCATGTCATGTTCTCTCTGGCTCTTGTAAACATTGAAGATGGACAGCGTTGAGATCCTCAGTGAGCTTAACTCCCATAATTTCGACGTTCTCGCCACAGTTGGGCAGGTCTGTGATTGCCGTGGCATTGATATGATTTCTTACTAGAATTGAAATGCCTCTGGTGCCACCTTGTGCCATAGGGCAGTGGAATCCTTGATATCCTGGAATATTGATATCTCTGCCAGTCCTGGTGAGTGTTTCTTGAAGTAGAACAATATCAATGCTATCCTTGAGAAGCACTGCTCTGAGTGTTTGTGCTTTGCTTTTGAATCCTTGAATATTCCATTGTATAATTTTCAGATTGTCCATTTTTCCGTTTATAGTGGAATCATTGAGTCCATGTTTTTTACAGTACTGGTTTTCCCGACGGTTTGTGTCTTCTTGGCGGGTGAGGAGACTCTTGGTTGGGCCGAAGCGCCCCTGCTACATCCAGCCACTGGGGCACCCGATGATGTAGGGATCATCATTCCTGCCTGGGAGGTCCCGGAGGCAACGGCAGGCATGTTCACCCTGCCGCCCCGATCCATTCTGTTGCTGTCTCCCAGTGGAGCAGCGCCCCCTGCCCTCTCCAGTTGTTGGAGGCCCCGTCCTTGCCCACACCAGAAGGACCTGGCGCGCCAGACTGTTGCTGATCTTCATTTATTCGGACTTGCCGAGGGGTGTACCACTGGCTTTTTACCGAGGGTCTGGTCGATTGGGGTCTCGAAGTTGTTACTTTGGGTTGCTGGGTTGATCCGAAAGCTAGTAATCTTTTTACCCTTTCTGGACATCGTTTGTTCCAGGCGTGATGTGTATCCCCGCAGTTCGGGCATTTTGCTTTCGTTTGTCTGCCTTCTTTGTACAGATTCTTGCATATTTTTGCAGATTCTTGCAGCTAGATTTATTCCTCCAAGGAGTGCCGGACCAACCGGGCTGTGGTGGGTATGTGGGCCTGCGGGCCGCTCCAAGCAACAGCCTGGTGGACCAAACTCTCATAAGTCAAGCCTGGCCTCGGGCCGGGCTTGGGGAGTAGAAGAACTCCCAGAACCCCATCAACCAGGTAACCAGATATGTCGGTATTATGGAGCTCGCTACATACACCACATCGTTCCGGGCCTCTGCAGCCATCTTTGTGGTGGCCGAAGCGCTGACACCTGTAACAGCGCATGGGTTCTGGGTTGTACAGTCTCAGCATGAATTGACCATAGATGCCAACACTCAGAGTGTTGATGCGAGGTCCTTTTATTGTTACAAGAACCTGTCTTTGTTTCGACAGAACCGGCCCTTACACATCTAGAACTTACACATCTAGAACTTACACATCTCCGAACTTACTTACATCTAGAACTTACACGTCTCCGATTTGTTTATATCTACATTTGAGTGAGGTGGATGGGGTGAGGTGGTATTAATAGGGTATTAATTTCATCAACACAAGACAGAACACGAAACAATGGGTATTGAATGGAAGTGATTGTAGAAAGCCTATTGGTCCATATTTCTTGATGCTTCTATATTGGAGCGGAGTCTTGAGGTGGGTAGAATATAGTTGTGCATTAATTGGCTGTTGATTGCTGGTGTTGACTTTTTAATGTGTAGTGCCTCGCAAACGTCAAGCCGCCTGCTATCGCTGTATCAATCGATGATTTCTGTGTTGTTTACTAGGATTTCTCTGGCGATGGTTTGGTTGTGGGAAGAGATTATATGTTCCTTAATGGAGCCCTGTTGCTTATGCATCGTTAAACGCCTAGAAAGAGATGTTGTTGTCTTGCCTATATACTGTTTTTTTTGGAGCTTACAGTCCCCAAGAGGGCATTTGAAGGCATAGACGACGTTGGTCTCTTTTAAAGCGTTCTGTTTTGTGTCTGGAGAGTTTCTCATGAGTAGGCTGGCCGTTTTTCTGGTTTTATAGTAAATCGTCAGTTGTATCCTCTGATTTTTGTCTGTAGGGATAACGTTTCTATTAACAATATCTTTCAGGACCCTTTCCTCCGTTTTATGAGCTGTGGAAAAGAAGTTCCTGTAAAATAGTCTAATAGGGGGTATAGACTATTTTACAGGAACTTCTTTTCCACAGCTCATAAAACGGAGGAAAGGGTCCTGAAAGATATTGTTAATAGAAACGTTATCCCTACAGACAAAAATCAGAGGATACAACTGACGATTTACTATAAAACCAGAAAAACGGCCAGCCTACTCATGAGAAACTCTCCAGACACAAAACAGAACGCTTTAAAAGAGACCAACGTCGTCTATGCCTTCAAATGCCCTCTTGGGGACTGTAAGCTCCAAAAAACCCAGTATATAGGCAAGACAACAACATCTCTTTCTAGGCGTTTAACGATGCATAAGCAACAGTGCTCCATTAAGGAACATATAATCTCTTCCCACAACCAAATCATCGCCAGAGAAATCCTAGTAAACAACACAGAAATCATCGATAGATACAGCGATAGCAGGCGGCTTGACGTTTGCGAGGCACTACACATTAAAAAGTCAACACCAGCAATCAACAGCCAATTAATGCACAACTATATTCTACCCACCTCAAGACTCCGCTCCAATATAGAAGCATCAAGAAATATGGACCAATAGGCTTTCTACAATCACTTCCATTCAATACCCATTGTTTCGTGTTCTGTCTTGTGTTGATGAAATTAATACCCTATTAATACACCTCACCCCATCCAGCTCACTCAAATGTAGATATAAACAAATCGGAGATGTGTAAGTTCTATTCAGTTGTGTATGTGTAAACTAAAGTCTTTGAAAATGTAATAAGTTTTACGAAACGCGTTCAAGTGTCGCGTCAGACTAGAAATAAAAATGAATTTTGGAGAATTGATTTTTGAATTACCACCAACAGTGAAAAGAAATGTACGAAAGATTGAGAAAATTCGTGTTAGAATTATTAATCTTACTTTTTCGGTCATATTTAATAATATATATATATATATATATATATATATATATATATATATATATATATATATAACTCACACCCCAGAAGTGACTCGAACCCATACTGCCAGGAGCAACGCAACTGGTATGTACAGGGACGCCTTAATCCTCTTGACCATCACGACCAGACATAAGGAAGTGATAGCCGAGGCTATTTGACCCACTTCCCGCTGGCACTCGGATGGTAATCTTGGGCATAGCATTTTATCAAATCACCTCATTTTTGGGGCAACACGTGAGGAACACAAATGCGAACAAGCCTGAATGGTCCCCAGGACAATATGCAACTGAAAACTCACGTGTTCCTCACGTGTTGCCCCAAAAATGAGGTGATTTGATAAAATGCTATGCCCAAGATTACCATCCGAGTGCCAGCGGGGAAGTGGGTCAAATAGCCTCGGCTATCACTTCCTTATGTCTGGTCGTGATGGTCAAGCGGATTAAGGCGTCCCTGTACATACCAGTTGCGTTGCTCCTGGTAGTATGGGTTCGAGTCACTTCTGGGGTGTGAGTTTTTCAGTTGCATATTGTCCTGGGGAACATTCAGGCTTGTTCGCATATATATATATATATATATATATATATATATATATATATATATATATATATATATATATATATATATAGTATAATTTGGTAGCAGTCTTTCTTGTAAACATATATTGTTGAATATGACCGAAAAAGTAAGAATAATAATTGTACCACGAATTATTTTTATCAATATTTCTTATGTTTTTCTTCACTTTCGGTGTTCATGAAAATATCAGTTTTCCAAAAATCATTTTTTATTAATGATCTGACGCTTAGAAGCGTTTCGTAAGGCTTCTTACATTCTCAAAGACTTCTTTACACTTAACACTATACTTATGAACAACATTTATGATACACTGGATGAACTGGGTATGAAACATTTGACATATCCCTCGCTTTTTATTGGTTTGGGTGAGATGTGTACATGAGAATGAAAGTAACTGCCGAGGGCCTATTGGCCCATACGGTGCATTGAAGTGGGTAGAATATAGTTATGCATTAATTGGCTGTTGATTGCTGGTGTTGGCTTTTTAATGTGTAGTGGCTCGCTGATGTCAAGCCGCCTGCTATCGCTGTGCCTATCGATGATTTCTGTGTTGTTTGCTAAGATTTCTCTGGTGAAATTCCAAGGAACATATAATCTCTTCCCACAAGCCGACCATCGCCAGAGAAATCTTAACAAACACAGAAATCATCAATAGGTACAACGATAGCAGGCGGCTCGACATCAGCGAGGCACTATACAATATTGTTGAGCGGTTTACGTTTGCTTGTGTTTTTGTGTGAAATCCTGACAGGATATATTTATTTATCCTGGAAGCGCAAGAAACCACCTTGCACTCTCCCCAAGGACCTAGGGTCTAGGATCCTATTAGTACGAAGTTGTATTGGTGAATTGTTTCTTAGTTCGCTCCACGTCCTCGTATCCCAAGTACTAAGTTGGTCGTCATTTACGTATCACTACGTTAATGTTATTTTCCACTTTTTTATATGCCTCCTGACGATCAAGGGATGGAGCCGCCTACCCGCTGAAACCGTCGGTAATAATAATACATTGTGTCGGGGGACAGGAAGCCAGAGTATATTCATACACGTTAGGCTTTTATCGGGGTCCTAACCCCCGAAGCCCCCCCCCCCCAAGGCAGAATTACTGACGGCACCCAGGATGGAACCCCACAAGAGGTGAATAACTCCTGAGTACCTATTGACTGCTAGGTGAATAGAGGCATGAGGTGAAATGAAATGTGGCCAGCCGTTTCTGTCCCGGACGGGAATCGAATCCGGAACTCTCGATTGTGCGCCGAGAAGGAGTCCGACTGTACTACCGCCAGCCTAAACACCTAAAAATGCGTAAATACTGTTTAATGTTAAAATCCAGCCTAATAAATTATCTGGATAAATAGAGGGACCTTTGACAAGCCGCTGGCTTTCCGTCCACGTCGAGGTCCTCGGGTAAATTCTGGTACGGATCCTTCGCTTGTCCTTTAGGTCAGTTTCCCCCCCAAGTCTACCATATTTCAGAGTTTTCTTTGACCTGTTTTTGAACAGTTTTCTTTGACAGTGTTTTGTCTCCTCACTTTTGATTGCTAAATTGACGTAAATGCGTCAATTTACCATGAAACACCTCCAGCAGTTAGGGAGAAGGCTGAAATATGAACCACCTAACTACACAATGACATTCTTGGTATATTGACCGTTATTCCAGGGTTGAAAGTAAACGATATTTATCATATTGCTATATTTTATATATTACGTTATATATTATATATATATTATATTATATATATATTATATTACATATATTTTATATATATATATTTTATATATATATTATATATTTTATATTATATATTTTATATTATTATATTTTATATTATATATTTATATATTACGATATTTATCGTATTTATTGTATTGAAAAAGGAACTTACTATATTTTAAAAGTTAAATTATTAATATTTCAAGTAACATGCCTTAACTGTCCTTAGCGTCGGCTATTATTTTTTAATTTGGTTATAATAGACATAATCTAAACGCTATCTATGGTGATAGCTTTAGCGAAAAATACGAGCTATCGCCGTTTTCAGTAATTGATATTTTCGGTATAAGAAGTAATTTCAATCTACAAATATATGTAGCAAGTCTGAATTTGACTCGACGGTCATGACTCACGCAAATTATTAATTGTCAATAGCGTCAAAAAAGTTGTCATTTGCTTAGCTAAACTAACTAGAGGGTTCAGTACTTTGACTGATAATTCTTCACACCACCGTCCACGGGATGGGTTATAGGGCACACCTGTGGGTGCTTGGGCAGACCTGTGGGTGCTTGGGCAGACCTGTGGGTGCTTGGGTACACCTGTGGGTGCTTGGGCAGACCTGTGGGTGCTTGGGCACACCTGTGGGTGCTTGTTCAGACTTGTGGGTGCTCGCTCACACCTGTGGGTGCTCGCTCACACCTGTGGGTGCTCGCTCACACCTGTGGGTGCTCGCTCACACCTGTGGGTGCTCGCTCACACCTGTGGGTGCTTGGGCACACCTGTGGGTGCTTGTTCAGACTTGTGGGTGCTTGGGTAGACCTGTGGGTGCTTGGGCAGACCTGTGGGTGCTCGCTCACACCTGTGGGTGCTTGTTCAGACTTGTGGGTGCTTGGGTAGACCTGTGGGTGCTTGGGCAGACCTGTGGGTGCTTGGGCAGACCTGTGGGTGCTTGGGCAGACCTGTGGGTGCTTGGGCAGACCAGTGGGTGCTTGTTCAGACTTGTGGGTGCTCGCTCACACCTGTGGGTGCTCGCTCACACCTGTGGGTGCTCGCTCACACCTGTGGGTGCTCGCTCACACCTGTGGGTGCTCGCTCACACCTGTGGGTGCTCGCTCACACCTGTGGGTGCTTGTTCAGACTTGTGGGTGCTTGGGCAGACCTGAGGGTGCTTGGGCAGACCTGTGGGTGCTTGGGCAGACCTGTGGGTGCTTGGGTAGACCTGTGGGTGCTTGGGTAGACCTGTGGGTGCTTGTTCAGACTTGTGGGTGCTTGGGCAGACCTGTGGGTGCTTGGGCAGACCTGTGGGTGCTTGGGCAGACCTGTGGGTGCTTGGGCAGACCTGTGGGTGCTTAATTGTTCAGACTTGTGGGTGCTCGCTCACACCTGTGGGTGCTCGCTCACACCTGTGGGTGCTTGGGCAGATCTGTGGGTGCTCGCTCAGACCTGTGGGTGCTCGCTCAGACCTGTGGGTGCCCGCTCAGACCTGTGGGTGCTTATTCTGACCTGTGGGTGCTCGCTCAGACCAGTGGGTGCTCGCTCAGACCTGTGGGTGCTTGCTCAGACCAGTGGGTGCTTATTCTGACCTGTGGGTGCTCTCTCAGACCTGTGGGTGCTCTCTCAGAACTGTGGGTGCTCGCTCAGAGCTGTGGGTGCTCGCTCACACCTGTGGGTGCTCGCTCAGACCTGTGGGTGCTCGCTCACCCCTGTGGGTGCTGCTCACACCTGTGGGTGCTCTCTCACACCTGTGGGTGCTTATTCTGACCTGTGGGTGCTCGCACAGACCTGTGGGTGCTCTCTCACACCTGTGGGTGCTCTCTCACACCTGTGGGTGCTCGCTCAGACCTGTGGGTGCTCGCTCAGACCTGTGGGTTCTCGCTCACACCTGTGGGTGCTCGCTCACACCTGTGGGTGCTCGCTCAGACCTGTGGGTGATCGCTCACACCTGTGGGTGCTCGCACAGACCTGTGGGTGCTCGCTCACACCTGTGGGTGCTCGCTCACACCTGTGGGTGCTCGCCACACCTGTGGGTGCTCGCTCAGACCTGTGGGTGCTCGCTTAGACCTGTGGGTGCTCGCTCAGACCTGTGGGTGCCCGCTCACACCTGTGGGTGCTCGCTCACACCTGTGGGTGCTTGTTCAGACCTGTGGGTGCTCGCTCAGACCTGTGGGTGCTCGCTCACACCAGTGGGTGCATGTTCAGACCTGTGGGTGCTCGTTCAGACCTGTGGGTGCTTGGTCAGACCTGTGGGTGCCCGCTCAGACCTGTGGGTGCTCGCTCACACCTGTGGGTGCTCGCTCACACCTGTGGGTGCTCGCTCACACCTGTGAGTGCTCGCTCAGACCTGTGAGTGCCCGCTCAAGCCTATGGGTGCCCGGTCACACCTGTGGGTGCCCGCTCACACCTGTGGGGGCTCGCTCACACCTGTGGGTGCTCGATCACACCTGTGGGTGCTCGCTCACACCTGTGGGTGCTCGCTCAGACCTGTGGGTGCTCGCTCACACCTGTGGGTACTCGCATCAGACCTGTGGGTGCTCGCTCACACCTGTGGGTACTCGCTCACACCTGTGGGTGCTCGCTCAGACCTGTGGGTGCTCGCTCACCCCTGTGGGTGCTCGCCACACTTGTGGGTGCTCGCTCACACCTGTGGGTGCTCTCTCACACCTGTGGGTGCTTATTCTGACCTGTGGGTGCTCGCACAGACCTGTGGGTGCTCTCTCACACCTGTGGGTGCTCTCTCACACCTGTGGGTGCTCGCTCACACATGTGGGTGCTCGCTCACACCTGTGGGTGCTCGCTCGGAGCTGTGGGTGCTCGCTCAGACCTGTGGGTGCTTATTCACACCTGTGGGTGCTCGCTCAGACCAGTGGGTGCTCGCTCACACCTGTGGGTGCTCGCTCACACCTGTGGGTGCCCTCTCACACCTGTGGGTGCTCGCTCACACCTGTGGGAGCTTATTCACACCTGTGGGTGCTCGCTCACACCTATGGGTGCTCGCTCAGAACTGTGGGTTCTCGCTCACACCTGTGGGTGCTCGCTCACACCTGTGGGTGCTCGCTCACACCTGTGGGTGCTCGCTCACACCTGTGGGTGCTCGCTCAGACCTGTGGGTGCTCGCTCAGACCTGTGGGTGCTTATTCACACCTGTGGGTGCTCGCTCAGACCAGTGGGTGCTCGCTCAGACCAGTGGGTGCTCGCTCAGACCAGTGGGTGCTCGCTCACACCTGTGGGTGCTCGCTCACACCTGTGGGTGCTCGCTCACACCTGTGGGTGCTCGCTCAGACCTGTGGGTGCTCGCTCACACCTGTGGGTGCCCGCTCACACCTGTGGGTGCCCTCTCACACCTGTGGGTGCTCGCTCACCTGTGGGAGCTTATTCACACCTGTGGGTGCTCGCTCACACCTGTGGGTGCTCGCTCACACCTGTGGGTGCTCGCTCACACCTGTGGGTGCTCGCTCACACCTGTGGGTGCTCGCTCACACCTGTGGGTGCTCGCTCACACCTGTGGGTGCCCGCTCACACCTGTGGGTGCTCGCTCACACATGTGGGTGCTCGCTCAGACCTGTGGGTGCTCGCTCAGACCTGTGGGTGCTTACTCAGACCTGTGGGTGCTTATTCTGACCTGTGGGTGCTCTCTCAGACCTGTGGGTGCTCGCTCACACCTGTGGGTGCTCGCTCACACCTGTGGGTGCTCGCTCACACCTGTCAGTGCTCGCTCACACCTGTGGGTGCTCGCTCAGACCTGTGGGTGCTCGCTCACACCTGTGGGTGCTCGCTCACACCTGTGGGTGCTCGCTCAGACCTGTGGGTGCTCGCTTAGACCTGTGGGTGCTCGCTCAGACCTGTGGGTGCTCGCTCAGACCTGTGGGTGCTTATTCATACCTGTGGGTGCTCGCTCAGACCAGTGGGTGCTCGCTCACACCTGTGGGTGCTCGCTCACACCTGTGGGTGCTCGCTCAGACCTGTGGGTACCCGCTCAGACCTGTGGGTGCCCGCTCAGACCTGTGGGTGCCCGCTCACACCTGTGGGTGCCCGCTCACACCTGTGGGTGCTCGCTCACACCTGTAGGTGCTCGCTTACACCTGTGGGTGCTCGCTCACACCTGTGGGTGCTCGCTCACACCTGTGGGTGCTCGCTCAGACCTGTGGGTGCTTATTCACACCTGTGGGTGTTCGATCACACCTGTGGGAGCTCGCTCACACCTGTGGGTGCTCGCTCACACCTGTGGGTGCTCGCTCACACCTGTGGGTGCTCGCTCAAACCCGGGGGGTGCTCGCTCAAACCTGTGGGTGCTCGCTCAGACCTGTGGGTGCTTATTCACACCTGTGGGTGCTCGCTCACACCTGTGGGTGCTCGCTCACACCTGTGGGTGCTCGCTCACACCTGTGGGTGCTCGCTCCCACCTGTGGGTGCTCGCTCCCACCTGTGGGTGCTCGCTCCCACCTGTGGGTGCTCGCTCCCACCTGTGGGTGCTCGCTCCCACCTGTGGGTGCTCGCTCACACCTGTGGGTCCTCGCTCACACCTGTGGGTCCTCGCTCACACCTGTGGGTGCTCTCTCACACCTGTGGGTGCTTATTCACACCTGTGGGTGCTTATTCACACCTGTGGGTGCTCGCTCAGACCTGTGGGTGCTCGCCACACCTGTGGGTGCTCGCTCACACCTGTGGGTGCTTATTCACACCTGTGGGTGCTCGCTCAGACCTGTGGGTGCTCGCTCAGACCTGTGGGTGCTCGCTCAGACCTGTGGGTGCTCGCTCAGACCTGTGGGTGCTCGCTCAGACCTGTGGGTGCTCGCTCACACCTGTGGGTGCTCGCTCACACCTGTGGGTGCTCGCTCACACCTGTGGGTGCTCGCTCACACCTGTGGGTGCTCGCCACACCTGTGGGTGCTCGCTCACACCTGTGGGTGCTCGGTCAGACCTGTGGGTGCCCGCTCAGACCTGTGGGTGCCCGGCCACACCTGGTACTCCACTTGTGACATTCCTCCAATCCGATACCTTGCCTCTGATTACAGCCCTCATTTTTCTATCAGTTAGGAAATTTTTCATCCATGTTAGAAGCTTTCCTGTCACCCATCCAATATGTTCCAATTTCTAGAACAACCTCTTATGTGGAACTCTGTCAAAAGCCTTTTTTTTTTAGGTCCAGATAGATGCAGTCAACCCAACCATCTCTTTCCTGTAAAATCTCTGTGGCTCGATCATAGAAACTGAGTAAATTCGTTACACAGGATCTTCCAGATCGAAAACCATACTGTCTGTCTGATATTATATCATTTCTCTCCAGGTGTTCAACCCATTTAGTTTTAATTATTTTTTCCAATACTTTCACTATTACGCTTGTCAATGATACAGGTCTATAATTGAGGGGGTCTTCCCTGCTGCCACTTTTGTAGATTGGAATGATGTTAGCCTTTTTCCACACATCGGCTACAACACCTTTACACAGGGATGCCTGAAAAATCAGTTGAAATGGAATGCTGAGCTCAGGTGCACATTCTCTCAGGACCCATGGTGAAACTCCATCTGGACCAACTGCTTTGTTCTTAATTAACTCCTTGAGCATTTTCTCCACTTCGTCCTTAGACACCTCTATGCAGGGCTGCCAGATTTGTGCTGCCGAAGGTCGTGAGGTGAAGAACTAAATGTCACAATAGGGAGCCGGTCGGCCGAGCGAGGGAGCCGGTCGGCCGAGCGGACAGCACGCTGGACTTGTGATCCTGTGGTCCTGAGTTCGATCCCAGGCGCCGGCGAGAAACAATGGGCAGAGTTTCTTTCACCCTATGCCCCTGTTACCTAGCAGTAAAATAGGTACCTGGGTGTTAGTCAGTTGTCACGGGCTGCTTCCTGGGGGTGGAGGCCTGGTCGAGGACCGGGCCGCGGGGACACTAAAAGCCCCGAATCATCTCAAGATATCTTTACAATAAAAGTAGCCAAATATTCTTCCGATTAATTTGCTTTTAAGAATAAACAGCCTATTTTAACTGTAGCCGAAAAAGTAGTAAGTAGCAACATACATAGATGACTTTTTAATTGAATACAATTATCCTAATTGGTAACCGAATTGGGCTACAAGTAGCCCAATCTGGCATCCCTGTCTCTATGTCTCTATGTGTCTATCCCTGCCTCTATGTCTCTATGTGTCTATCCCTGCCTCTATGTCTCTATGTGTCTATCCCTGCCTCTATGTCTCTATGTGTCTATCCCTGCCTCTATGTCTCTATGTGTCTATCCCTGCCTCTATGTCTCTATGTGTCTATCCCTGCCTCTATGTCTCTGTGTCTATCCCTGCCTCTATGTGCTCTATGTGTCTATCCCTGCCTCTATGTCTCTATGTGTCTATCCCTGCCTCTATGTGCTCTATGTGTCTATCCCTGCCTCTGTCTCTATGTGTCTATCCCTGCCTCTATGTGCTCTATGTGTCTATCCCTGCCTCTATGTGTCTATCCCTGCCTCTATGTGCTCTATGTGTCTATCCCTGCCTCTGTGCTCTATGTGTCTATCCCTGCCTCTATGTCTCTGTGTCTATCCCTGCCTCTATGTGCTCTATGTGTCTATCCCTGCCTCTATGTCTCTATGTGTCTATCCCTGCCTCTATGTGCTCTATGTGTCTATCCCTGCCTCTGTCTCTATGTGTCTATCCCTGCCTCTATGTGCTCTATGTGTCTATCCCTGCCTCTATGTGTCTATCCCTGCCTCTATGTGCTCTATGTGTCTATCCCTGCCTCTATGTGCTCTATGTGTCTATCCCTGCCTCTATGTGCTCTATGTGTCTATCCCTGCCTCTATGTGCTCTATGTGTCTATCCCTGCCTCTATGTGTCTATCCCTGCCTCTATGTGCTCTGTGTCTATCCCTGCCTCTATGTGCTCTATGTGTCTATCCCTGCCTCTATGTGCTCTATGTTGTTCTCTGGAATTCTTCTTGTGTCTGGTTCCCTGAAAATTTCATTTTGTACCAACACACTTTGGAACTTTTCGTTTAAATTTTCATACATTTCCTTATCATTTTCTGTGAATCTATTTCCCATTTTCAACCTCTGAATATTATCCTTTACCTGCAATTTGTTGTTTATGAATTTATAGAATAGACCTGGCTCTGTTTTGCATTTCTCCGGAATCCCCTTTTTGAAAATTTTTTCTGCCTCTCCTCACTGCCGTGTAGTTGTTTCTCGCATCTTTGTATCGCTGGAATGTTTGGGGGTTCGGCGTCTTTCTATATTCATTCCATTTTTGGTCTTTTGGTCTCTGGTCCTCTCGCAATTTCTGTCGAACCAATCCTGTTTCCTAGTTCTGCATCTCTGCTTTGGTATAAATTTGTTTGTGCCTTTATCATATATTTCACAAAATTTGACATACATCTCATACCATTTACTTCATGTCCTAACAGCAAGTCTTTCCAGTCAAATTCCTTAAAGAAATGTCTGAGTTCCCCATAATGACCTCTACAGAAATCAGGCTTTTTAACTGCTTCAACCTCATTTTCTTCCAGATTATAACACATTGCATACTTTATTCCCAAAAAGACATGGTCACTTTTACCCAAGGGAGGGAGGTACTGAATGTCAAATTTCTCTTTCTCTTTCCTGGTAAATATCAAATCCAACATGGAGGGAACTTTCTCTTCCCTCATCCTCGTAACTTGTTTAACATGTTGAAACATGAATGTTCCAGGATGAGATTTATGTATCTACAAGTCCAAAAATCCTCCGTTCTAGCTCCATATGACTCCCTGTCTATGGGTTTCAAGTTGAAGTTGCCAACTGCCAACAGTCGTGATTAATCTTTATCAGCTCTCACTATAATGTCTCTCATTATTGCTATAAGACTCTCTTGTTTATTATCTAGCTCCTCCTTTGTCCATGTGTTGCTTGGCGGTGAACTACATGCATTTATGATCGTTAGTTTATCATCCTGATTGCATATCTCTAGTGCTATTATGTCAACTTCTCTTGGATTGGCAATTATTATTTCGTACTTTCAGGTGTTCTTTCTCCGGCACAGCAACGCCACCGCCTTTCCTAATGTTTCTATATCGTCTACAGACCGAATAGCCTCTTGGGAATATGACCTCATTTAAAATATCGTCTTCAAGTTTTGTCTCCGCGAGGGCAACAAAGTCTGGTGTCTGCAGCTGTATTACATCACTAAACTCCAGTATCTTTGATCTCACTCCATCTATGGTGGTGTATGCAATTATCAGGAACTTGTTATCCCTCTCCTCTCTCGGGGAGCCAGTCGGCCGAGCGGACAGCACGCTGGATTTGTGATCCTGTGGTCCTGGGTTCGATCCCAGGCGCCGGCGAGAAACAATGGGCAGAGTTTCTTTCACCCTATGCCCCTGTTACCTAGCAGTAAAATAGGTACCTGGGTGTTAGTCAGCTGTCACGGGCTACTTCCTGGGGGTGGAGGCCTGGTCGAGGACCGGGCCGCGGGGACACTAAAGCCCCGAAATCATCTCAAGATAACCTCCTGATTCTTCTATTCCCCTCTCTCCAATGAGTTTTGTTGGTTTGTCTTCATGCACCACTTTACTGGTCTGCCTACCCCTATCACTTTGTAGAACAAAAAATTGATTTCTTCTTCATTCCTGCTCTCATTTAAATGTTTTGCCTCGGCGAGGTTCAGTTTCAGCTTCTCTGTCTTCATTTGAAAGATCTCGTCTTAACGACCACACTTTAGTTAGGGGGGACATGATCACCACATTCAAGATTCTCAAGGGAATCGACAGGGTTGATAAAGATAGGCTATTTAACACAAGGGGCACACGCACAAGGGGACACAGGTGGAAACTGAGTGCCCAAATGAGCCACAGAGATATTAGAAAGAACTTTTTTAGTGTCAGAGTGGTTGACAAATGGAATGCATTAGGAAGCAATGTGGTGGAGGCTGACTCCATACACAGTTTCAAGTGTAGATATGATAGAGCCCAATAGGCTCAGGAACCTGTACACCTGTTTATTGACGGTTGAGAGGCGGGACCAAAGAGCCAGAGCTCAACCCCCGCAAGCACAACTAGGTGAGTACAACTAGGTGAGTACTTTCCCTACCTCATCACTTTGTAATTTTCTAGCATTCCTTAGTACTTCTTCCATCTGCTTGGCACCGTTCAGGGTGATCCTCAAAGGTCGATCTTTCCGTTCTTCGTAGAGTACTTTCCAGTCCTCCTGTAGTCGCAGACATTCTCGATGGTAGTAAGACATTCCACGAGGCCCACAATTTTATCTATTAATTTCTCTTCTTCTACAGCTCTTTCTGATCTAGATTTTATCTCCTTTTCTTTGCAACCAAAAGAGACTTCGATGAACTGTGTTTTGCACCAATTTAGGATTTGATGCCAGTTCCTTTTGGCATTTGATGGACTTATGTTTGTCTTATCCTTGTTGCTGCAGTGTTTGGCTTCCTTTACTGCTGCTTATCCTTGTTGCTGCAGTGTTTGGCTTCCTTTACTGCTGCTTATCCTTGTTGCTGCAGTGTTTGGCTTCCTATACTGCTGCTTATCCTTGTTGCTGCAGTGTTTGGCTTCCTTTACTGCTGCTTATCCTTGTTGCTGCAGTGTTTGGCTTCCTTTACTGCTGCTTATCCTTGTTGCTGCAGTGTTTGGCTTCCTTTACTGCTGCTTATCCTTGTTGCTGCAGTGTTTGGCTTCCTTTACTGCTGCTTATCCTTGTTGCTGCAGTGTTTGGCTTCCTTTACTGCTGCTTATCCTTGTTGCTGCAGTGTTTGGCTTCCTATACTGCTGCTTATCCTTGTTGCTGCAGTGTTTGGCTTCCTTTACTGCTGCTTATCCTTGTTGTTGCAGTGTTTGGCTTCCTTTACTGCTGCTTATCCTTGTTGCTGCAGTGTTTGGCTTCCTTTACTGCTGCTTATCCTTGTTGCTGCAGTGTTTGGCTTCCTATACTGCTGCTTATCCTTGTTGCTGCAGTGTTTGGCTTCCTTTACTGCTGCTTATCCTTGTTGCTGCAGTGTTTGGCTTCCTTTACTGCTGCTTATCCTTGTTGTTGCAGTGTTTGGCTTCCTTTACTGCTGCTTATCCTTGTTGCTGCAGTGTTTGGCTTCCTTTACTGCTGCTTATCCTTGTTGCTGCAGTGTTTGGCTTCCTTTACTGCTGCTTATCCTTGTTGCTGCAGTGTTTGGCTTCCTATACTGCTGCTTATCCTTGTTGCTGCAGTGTTTGGCTTCCTTTACTGCTGCTTATCCTTGTTGCTGCAGTGTTTGGCTTCCTTTACTGCTGCTTATCCTTGTTGTTGCAGTGTTTGGCTTCCTATACTGCTGCTTATCCTTGTTGCTGCAGTGTTTGGCTTCCTTTACTGCTGCTTATCCTTGTTGCTGCAGTGTTTGGCTTCCTATACTGCTGCTTATCCTTGTTGCTGCAGTGTTTGGCTTCCTATACTGCTGCTTATCCTTGTTGCTGCAGTGTTTGGCTTCCTTTACTGCTGCTTATCCTTGTTGCTGCAGTGTTTGGCTTCCTATACTGCTGCTTATCCTTGTTGCTGCAGTGTTTGGCTTCCTATACTGCTGCTTATCCTTGTTGCTGCAGTGTTTGGCTTCCTATACTGCTGCTTATCCTTGTTGCTGCAGTGTTTGGCTTCCTATACTGCTGCTTATCCTTGTTGCTGCAGTGTTTGGCTTCCTTTACTGCTGCTTATCCTTGTTGCTGCAGTGTTTGGCTTCCTTTACTGCTGCTTATCCTTGTTGGTGCAGTGTTTGGCTTCCTTTACTGCTGCTTCTATTTTTTCCTTCTCCTTGGCCACTTGTGCATAGGTGAGTTGCATATATTTCTTGAACTGTTCTGTTCCCTGTGTGACTTCCTCCATCTGTACTGACAAAAGCTGCTTTTCCTATTGAATTTCCTTACCTAACCTATCGTAGTCATTTAAGTTTAAATTTGCTTTAACTTCTTCCAAAGCTATTTTCAAGGGTTTATTTTCCTCTTCCATGGCTTTGCAATTTGTTTCCAGTTGATTCTTGTCCTTGCATAATTCTAACATGGTCACATGGTCAAGGCCATGGCCTTGCATGGTCACTAGATTCATGGAAGCCAATGACCTCCACAATCCAGGCCAACATGGAGACCAATGACCTCCACAACCCAGGCCAACATGGAGACCAATGACCTCCACAACCCAGGCCAACATGGAGACCAATGACCTCCACAACCCAGGCCAACATGGAGACCAATGACCTCCACAACCCAGGCCAACATGGAGACCAATGACCTCCACAACCCAGGCCAACATGGAAACCAATGACCTCCACAACCCAGGCCAACATGGAGACCAATGACATCCACAACCCAGGCCAACATGGAGACCAATGACCTCCACAACCCAGGCCAACATGGAGACCAATGACCTCCACAACCCAGGCCAACATGGAGACCAATGACCTCCACAACCCAGGCCAACATGGAGACCAATGACCTCCACAACCCAGGCCAACATGGATTTAGAGCGGGAAGATCGTGCCTCTCACAGCTACTTGACCACTATGACAAAATCACTGAGGCATTAGAGGAAAAACATAATGCAGATGTTGTGTACACAGATTTTGCAAAGGCATTCGACAAATGTGACCATGGAGTGATTACACACAAAATTAGGTGATTGAGAATAACTGGTAAAGTAGGACGCTGGATACTCAATTTCCTGTCGAATAGAACACAAAGAGTAACAGTCAATCAAGTAAAATCGAGTCCAAGCGCAGTTAAAAGCTCTGTATCACAAGGCACAGTCCTTGTACCACTGCTGTTCCTTATTCTCATATCAGATATAGGCAAAAATACAAGTCACAGCTTCGTGTCATCCTTTGCAGATGATAAAAAAATCAGTATGAAAATTACCGCTGCTGAAGACATTGAAAAAAACTACAAACAGACATTAACAAAGTTTTTGATTGGGCAGCAGATAACAACATGATGTTTAACAGTGATAAATTCCAGGTACTCAGATATGGTAAAAATGAGGATCTGAAACATAATACAGGGTACAAAACATAATCGAATCTGTCCATAGTAGGGAAACAGCATGTCAAGGATTTGGGAATAATGATGTCCGACGATCTAACGTTTAGGGAGCATAACCAAGCAAGTATTGCGTCAGCCAGAAAAAAATGATAGGATGGATTGCGAGAACTTTCAAATCCAGAGATCCCATCACAATGGTTGTACTCTTCAAGGCACTTGTGTTGTCCCGTCTTGAGTACTGCTCAGTACTCACTTCCCCCTTCAGAGCAGGAGAGATTGCTGAAATAGAGGGAATACAGAGAACATATACGGCACGCATAGACGAGATAAAGCACCTAAATTATTGGGATCGTCTCAAAGCTCTCCAAATGTACTCACTAGAAAGGAGACGAGAGAGAGATACCAAATAATATACACATGGAAAATACTGGAGGGCCAGGTCCCTAATCTACACAGTAAAATAACAACGTACTGGAGTGAACGATATGGAAGAAAATGCAGAATAGAACCAGTGAAGAGCAGAGGTGCCATAGGCACAATCAGAGAACACTGTATAAACATCAGAGGTCCACGGTTGTTCAACGTCCTCCCAGACAGCATAAGAAATATTGCCGGACATCTTCAAGAGAAAACTAGATAGTTTTCTCTAAGGAGTGCCGGACCAACCGGGCTGTGGTGGGTATGTGGGCTTGCGGGGCGCTCTAAGCAACAGCCTGGTGGACCAAACTCTCACAAGTCAAGTCTGGCCTCGGGCCGGGCTTGGGCAGTAGAACTCCCAGAACCCCATCATGTTCCTTTCTCGGTTCTCTATTCTCTGTTCTGTTCTCAGTTCTGTTCTCTGTTCTGTTTTCTGCTCTGTTCTGTTATCTGTTCTTTGTTCTGTTTGGTGACGTTCTCTTTTCTGTTCTCTGTTTACTGCTCAGTTCTCTGTTCGGTTCCTTGTTCTGTTTTCCCTTTACTTTGTTCTGTTCTCTGTTCTGTTCTCTGCTCAGTTCTATGTTCTCTGTTCTGGTCTCTGTTCTATTCTACTCAGTTCTCTCCTCTCTTCTGTTCTTGGTTCTCTGTTGTGTTCTTTTGTCTGTTCTCTGTGTTGTTCTTTGCTCTGTTCTGTTACGTTAGGAGAGGAGAATAACATGATATAATGAGGCTTGAAGCACGAGTTGGCGTTATTGCGTAAGACACTAGACATAGTTGCTAGTTTTCAATTATTATGATTATTCAAAATAGATATGTTATATAGAGATTGATTGATTGATGAAGATTAAGCCACCCAAAAGGTGGTACGGGTATGAATAGCCCGTAAGTGGTGGCCCTCTGGAGCCATTACCAGTATCAAGAGGCAGTATCGTTTCTACCGCAGAGGGGCCTGGGTTTTGTTCTCAACGAAATCTGCAGAACAATGTTATTTAGGTATGAGAGACCGTTGTTGCTGGGTGCCCTCTGCAATTCTCCGGGTGCCTAACTTGCTTAGGCAGTTTCGTCCGGAGGACGAGGTGCACGGGGGTCAGGTGAGATGGGCTTCAGTCCGTCATCTCGGGTCTCAGGTGATCTCGTCTTCCGGGAGCCGTCTCGTGGGGGCTAGACATCAGTGCTGAGGGACCTAGAGAAACAATTCTCTAACTGGAACAGATGCTGTTACTGGGACAATAGGCATAGTTTGGTGCCTTTGTGGGGATCTCGTCCAAGGCTGTCAGTCGTAGGCGAAACAGTTTTCCTGCTAGCCTCCCCCATCTAATGAGACGCGAGTGTGTAACGATGCCATTCCCGGAAACTCTAACGAGAGGTGAACAACCAAGCAGCAGTTTTCGCAGAAATGCCACACCAAGTTAGGGATACTGAACCCATGCTCTCCTGGGTTCCCCCAGCATTAGAACCCACGTTCAGATAGGTTCCCAAGTCGAAAGAAATCTACAGCACCACCGCCTGGTGAGGCGCAGGAGGAGAACCTGAACGCCACCACACGGAGTGACCCCCAACTAAGGTGTAAACACCGAGCGCCGGCGGTCCACACCCGACACAGCTCCCCTGACACTTTACGGTGAAGTGCTCCTATACTCGGTGATGACAGTGCTCCCTAGACCTCACAGTGAAGTGCCCACAGGTTCCCCCCTTACACAGTGCTCCCAGGACTCCCCACCCCCCCAAGTGGCAGATGACAGTCCAGGAACACATTCTCCAGCGACGTCGGGTTAAACTACCCAGTCCTATGCAGACATGCCACTCGCGGGGCTCCAGCACCCCTGCTGGACCTGTCTGGCAAATGCAACTTCTCCAGGTAATAGCCCCGTCTCAGTAACACCTTGGGACGGTGCCCCCGGCGCACCTAACCTACTCAGGTCCTCGGGACAATATGTTTATTGTTTGTGATGTGTGTCTATGTATGTATTAACACGTTGTACTGAACGGGGTGAGAATAGCTTGAGCTGCCTCATCCTTTTGTGTGTATTTTACCTCAATAAACTTATTTCAATTTCAGGTCCTCGGGACAGTTGAGGTGTCAGGTAAGTGAGGGACGATCAGGGGGAGTGAGGCCCCATACTTGAAAACCTATCCACCGCTGCCCATTGAATGGGGGGTGGGGTGTAACCTATCCACCGCTGCCCACTGGATGGGGGGGGGGGTGGGGGGGTGTAACCAATCCACTACTGCCCACTGGAGGGGGGTGGGGTTGTAACTTATCCACCGCTGCCCACTGGATGGGGGGGGGGCGGTGTAACCTATCCACCACTGCCCACTGGATGGGGGGGGGGGCGGCTTAACCTATCCACCACTGCCCACTGGATGGGGGGGGGCGGTGTAACCTATCCACCACTGCCCACTGGATGGGGGGGGCGGCTTAACCTATCCACCACTGCCCACTGGATGGGGGGGGGGCGGTGTAACCTATCCACCACTGCCCACTGGATGGGGGGGGCGGTGTAACCTATCCACCACTGCCCACTGGATGGGGGGGGCGGTGTGCAGGAGAAACATCAATTGTGACACTAGCTCTCCACATGTCGGTTGCTTAATTTAGAAACTGAACTTGTGGTCGATCTCGAAGCCATTGTTGATGTGACGACTTATATTGAATTTTGTAACTAGCTCTTCAAGATTATAACTTGTTTAGCTAAATGAATTGTGTGGTTCAGTCCCTGAGCCCATTATGTGCCTCTGTAACCCACTACCGCCCACAGCATGGGTATGGGGTGCATAATAAATGAACTAAACTTAACCTTTCAAATGTAGCAAGTGCATGAACAGGGATGGTTTATGTACTCTTGAGTGAATGTACCATAGCGCAATAACGCCCAATTTGACGTTAAATGTGGGTGGGAGGAGGAAAGAGTGGGCGGAGCCGCCCACGACGGAGGGCGGGGCCGCCCACGACGGAGGGCGGGGCCGCCCACGACGGAGGGCGGGGCCGCCCACGACGGAGGGCGGGGCCGCCCACGACGGAGGGCGGGGCCGCCCACGACGGAGGGCGGGGCCGCCCACGACGGAGGGCGGGGCCGCCCACGACGGAGGGCGGGGCCGCCCACGACGGAGGGCGGGGCCGCCCACGACGGAGGGCAGGAGGGAGGCAAGGAACAGTTGCCAGATATGACTTATCATCGCCCTCACTGCCTCACCACCATTTAACGTCATATTCGTCTGTTGACGTTCAAATGTAGCCAATATATAACACTGACGATTTATCTACAAAACTAACCCTTGGCTGAATGTACCTTAGCTTAAAAACGTCCAAATTTCCCGTGAGATGAGGTGGGAGAGTCTTGCGGCAATGGTGATATTTGGCAACACAACCACCAACCATTGCTCGTCAACTTGCAAGCTTGCTAGTTGCTTAATTAGCCTCGCAACCCTTCATTTACCTCTCTAAACATCACCAACCTATATATATTGACTTGATTTGGCCAATGAATGCATCCTGCAACGGATATTAAATAATAAACTTGACATAAGGAGTATTATTTTATACATTAACGCGATGTTGTCATCAGTCGTCTTGAATAATTAAGATCTTGTAGTAAATAATACATTCTCATCATTTAATTGTAATTATTGGTCATTTTGGGGAGAATAACGTTATATATGCAATTCCCTGTTCTGTTCTTTGTTCTGTTTTCTGTTCTGTTCTATGCCCTCTTCTGTTCTCTGTTCTGTTCTATATTCTGTTAAATGTTCTGTTTTCTGTTCGGTCCTATGTTCTCTATTCTGTTATCTGTTCTGTTCGGTTACGTTCTCTGTTTTCTGCTCAGTTCTCTGTTCTGTTGTCCTGTCTATTCCCTGTCCTGTTCTCTGTTCGGTCCCTTGTTCTGTTCTCCCTGTTCTCTGTTCTGCTCCGTTCTCTGTTCCCTGCTCAGTTCTATGTTCTCTGTTCTATTCTGTTTTCTGTTGTGTTCTCTGTTATTTGTTCAGTTCAATGTTCTGTGTTCTCTTCTCTTCTGTTCTAGGTTCTCTGTTGTGTTCAAGGTTCTCTGTTGTGTTCAAGGTTCTCTGTTGTGTTCAAGGTTCTCTGTTGTGTTCAAGGTTCTCTGTTGTGTTCCAGGTTCTCTGTTGTGTTCAAGGTTGTCTGTTGTGTTCAAGGTTTTCTGTTGTGTTCAAGGTTCTCTGTTGTGTTCCAGGTTCTCTGTTGTGTTCCAGGTTCTCTGTTGTGTTCAAGGTTCTCTGTTGTGTTCAAGGTTCTCTGTTGTGTTCAAGGTTCTCTGTTGTGTTCCAGGTTCTCTGTTGTGTTCAAGGTTCTCTGTTGTGTTACGTTAGGAGAGGAGAATAACATGATATAATGAGGACTGGAGCACAAGTTGGCGTTATTGTGTAAGACACTCGACATAGTTGCCAAATGTTGCTAGTTTTCAATTACTATGGCTGCAACCCATCCTCCGAATTGACAGTAAGGTTTAATACTAAGTGTAATAAGTACATTTCTTTACTGTCATATAATTTTTGTATACTTATTTTACATGCAAAATATGCTAGGAAATAACAGAAGTACAGACAAAGGCAAAACAAAAGAACAGTTAGATGGCCGAAGGGCCACAGAAAAAAACGCAGAACA
Organism: Procambarus clarkii; assembly: GCF_020424385.1. Taxonomy (NCBI): domain Eukaryota; kingdom Metazoa; phylum Arthropoda; class Malacostraca; order Decapoda; family Cambaridae; genus Procambarus; species Procambarus clarkii. The sequence continues at coordinate 25,815 of NW_025571186.1, read as the reverse complement.
CAGAACATAAAACAGAAATACTTGGTGAAACATACATGCGCTCGGTGATTGTACACTGGTCAACAATACACTGGAATAGTGACGCGTCAACGAATAAGCTGCACTGTCACTTAACATAAATAGTGAAAGTAGGATCATTTTAGCCCTGTAGTCCAGATGTACATTCATATTTCTGCGGAAAGTCTGCCTTCGGAAGCCGGACGCAATACCCCTCCCAAAGACTCGCAATAGCAGGATTAATAAGCTCACGAGGACGCGCCAACACATCCGGACATCCAGTCATAAATGATTGGGAACCCACACAATATCTGGCCACACAGGGAGCGTCAACACCCGCTACTAGGATTTCTAGTAGGATTTCTAGTAGGATTTCTAGTAGGATTTCTAAGTGATTTATAGTAGGATTTCTAGTAGGATTTTAGGTGATTTCTAGTAGGATTTCTAGGGAATTCCTAGTAGGATTTCTAGTAATTGGCATATTTTCGGTTAAAGTCGGAATTTCAAACTGTGAATACGTGCAGAGAGCCATAATTTGGCTCCAAAATATGGCTCAGGTATCAGATTTGGGATGTTTGGGATATTTAGAAAACTGCAGGGAGGGTTTGGGCAAAATGTGACCCACTGCCGCTTTCAGTAATTGGCTTATTTTAGATATAAAAAGTCCATACATAAACTTCCCAATACTCCCCCACTCTCCCCAATACTCCCCCACTCTCCCCAATACTCCCCCACTCTCCCCAATACTCCCCCACTCTCCCCAATACTCCCCCACTCTCCCCAATACTCCCCCACTCTCCCCAATACTCCCCCACTCTCCCCAATACTCCCCACTCTCCCCAATACTCCCCCACTCTCCCCAATACTCCCCCACTCTCCCCAATACTCCCCCACTCTCCCCAATACTCCCCCACTCTCCCCAATACTCCCCCACTCTCCCCAATACTCCCCCACTCTCCCCAATACTCCCCCACTCTCCCCAATACTCCCCCACTCTCCAAAATACTCCCCCACTCACCCCATACTCCCCCACTCACCCCATACTCCCCCACTCACCCCATACTCCCCCACTCACCCCATACTCCCCCACTCTCCCCCCATACTCCCCCACTCTCCCCCCATACTCCCCCACTCTCCCCCCTCCCCCATACTCCCCCCATACTCCCTCTCCCCCCATACTCCCCCACTCTCCCCCCCATACTCCCCCACTCTCCCCCCATACTCCCCCACTCTCCCCCCATACTCCCCCACTCTCCCCCCATACTCCCCCACTCTCCCCCCATACTCCCCCACTCTCCCCCCATACTCCCCCACTCTCCCCCCATACTCCCCCACTCTCCCCCCATACTCCCCCACTCTCCCCCCATACTCCCCCACTCTCCCCCCATACTCCCCCACTCTCCCCCCATACTCCCCCACTCTCCCCCCATACTCCCCCACTCTCCCCCCATACTCCCCCACTCTCCCCTCATACTCCTCCACTCTCCCCTCATACTCCTCCACTCTCCCCTCATACTCCGCCACTCTCCCCTCATACTCCGCCACTCTCCCCTCATACTCCTCCATTCTCTCCTCATACTCCTCCATATACTCCGCCACTCTCCCCTCATACTCCGCCACACTCTCTCTCCCCCCCACACTCCCCCCACTCTCCCCCTACACTCCCCCACTCTCCCCTATACTCCCCCATTCTCCCCCTACCTCCGCCACTCTCCCCTCATACTCTCCCCCCACCTCCACTCTCCCCCTCATACTCCTCCCCCACTCTCCCCCTACACTCCCCCACTCTCCCCTATACCCCCCATTCTCCCCCTACACTCCGCCACTCTCCCCTCATACTCCGCCACTCTCCCCCCACACTCCCCCACTCTCCCCCTACACTCCCCCACTCCCCCTATACTCTCCCCCACTCTCCCCTCATATCCGCCACTCTCCCCTCATACTCCCCCACTCCTCCACTCTCCCTCATACTCCTCCACTCTCCCCTCATACTCCTCCACTCTCCCCTCATACTCCTCCACTCTCCCCTCATACTCCGCCACTCTCCCCTCATACTCCGCCACTCCGCCACTCTCCCCTCATACTCCGCCACTCTCCCCTCATACTCCGCCACTCTCCCCTCATACTCCGCCACTCTCCCCTCATACTCCGCCACTCTCCCCTCATACTCCGCCACTCTCCCCTCATACTCCGCCACTCTCCCCTCATACTCCGCCACTCTCCCCTCATACTCTCTCCCCTCACTCCGCCACTCCCCCTCATACTCCGCCACTCTCCCCTCATACTCCGCCACTCTCCCCTCATACTCCACTCTCCCCACTCTCCCCCCCCCTACACTCCCCCACTCCCCCCCACACTCCCCCACTCTCCCCCCACACTCCCCCACTCTCCCCCTCCCCCATTCTCCCCCTACACTCCGCCACTCTCCCCTCATACTCCGCCACTCTCCCCCCACACTCCCCCTACACTCCCCCACTCTCCCCTATACTCCCCCACTCTCCCCCTACACTCCGCCACTCTCCCCTCATACTCCGCCACTCTCCCCTCATACTCCTCCACTCTCCCCTCATACTCCTCCACTCTCCCCTCATACTCCTCCACTCTCCCCTCATACTCCTCCACTCTCCCCTCATACTCCGCCACTCTCCCCTCATACTCCGCCACTCTCCCCTCATACTCCGCCACTCTCCCCTCATACTCCGCCACTCCCTCATACTCCGCCACTCTCCCCTCATACTCCGCCACTCTCCCCTCATACTCCGCCACTCTCCCCCATACTCCGCCACTCTCCCCTCATACTCCGCCACTCTCCCCTCATACTCCGCCACTCTCCCCTCATAATCCTCCACTCTCCCCCATACTCCCCCACTCTCCCCTCATACTCCGCCACTCTCCCCTCATACTCCACTCTCCCCTCATACTCCTCCACTCTCCCCTCATACTCCTCCACTCTCCCCTCATACTCCTCCACTCTCCCCTCATACTCCTCAACTCTCCCCCATACTCCTCAACTCTCTCCCATACTCCCCCACTCTCTCCTCCATAATCCGCAACTCTCCCTCTTACTCCCCCACTCTTCCCCATACTCCCTGTTACGGCCCTACTGGGGCGTAACCGGGTTCTTTTCTGGTGTTATTAGAATTTGGGTATCCGGCCCCAAGTTAGTAGAGGCTTTCAAGGGATGTGTTCCGTAACACAAGTTAACTTGAAGGGGGAGGGATACAAATATTCTGATTTATATATATTCACCACCACCATAAATAAATATATAACAGTCACACGGGGGTTATAAATACACTATAATGTACAGAATTGTCTTCCTCCGAAGACACAGGATGCTCCACGGTGCTCACGATGAGTAGCCCTGGTTCTCTTCTTTGGCCCACGATGAATCCTCTTTAATTCTCTCGGCGAATCTACCCTGGCCACAGGCCAGCCAAATCACAGTCCCACTGGGTGCACCGTCGTGGAGGCCTTCAACCACAATCCAGCCTATAGCTGGTAGGTTCCGATCAGCTCCACTGTGTAGGCCACTCCACGACCAATACTAGGGTTGCGAGCCCTAGGCAGGAGCCTCGTGTGATCCCGCTGATCACCCTCTCTAAGCACCACAGTGGCTAGTCTCTTCCACCAGCCAGCCCCGGATAAGGCGATTCCTGATACTGCCACGTCACAGGCAGGCTAACCCCCTCCCCGCTCAGCTCGTTGTCGCCGTGTGGGGGCTTCGTGGGCGGCTGCCGGAGTGTGATGCTCCTTAGGACAGTCCTCTGTCCTTTTCTAGCCTTGTGCTCCTGCTGCCGTCCTCTCCAATTCTGCTGGGCACCTTTTCCTTTTCCTTCTGTTTCGTTTTTCTCCCCCCTCTTCTCCTATCTGCTTGCCGTTTCCTGCCGACCTTTTGCTCGTTCTGGTTCTTCCCTTGGACTTCTTCTATTTTGACGCCCGGGTGCTTGAGGAGGCATACTCATGCATCCGTAGTACTGTAGTACCCGACGTCGAGAGCGAGGGGAACCTTTTATTGTCAATCCCCACTTCGTCACTGAACCCGATCTCGACGGACTGTCGGTTTCTTAAGGTGGCGTTTGTGGGGCGTATACTCACGACGCACCCCTAGGAGGCCCCGACAAGATCGGCGATAGCTTCTTGTTGGGTGTCCTGCCTCTAATTGTGGCTCCATGGTGGGTGTGGGGGCACATTCGTGAGTGAATTCTTCTTTTCGTCAAGATGATAACCCCTGTTTCGGCTGCTTCTGGCTTACCTTCTCAGGCTCGTGGGGTGGGCGACCAAGCCCCCGAGTCGGTCCGTATTGGAAGACCGGGCTCTGTAGCCTCCGCTGCATTGGGCCCCGACCTTGCTCCTCCTTTGGCCTCTCTGACTCCTTCCCCTGGCTCCCCTCCCTCCTCTGTGGTTGGGTCGAGCCCCAAGCCCCCAGTGGTGACTACCTCATCCCCTGGCGCGGCTCCTTCTCTAGTTGTAGCTACTGCGCCTTTTAACCCCTCTCTCTCTGGGGGTTCTCACCGCCGTCCTCGTCACGGCCGCCCTCGCTCGATTCCTTCCAGTTCTGCTACCTATCAAGCCTTGTTTGGTCCTGCGTCGTGGGCCAAATATTTTGATCTCCTCCCTCTTGATTCTGCGCCTCCTGACGATTTCTCCCTCCATCGACATCTCATTGATTCCGTGGATGCCTCCATTACTTTCAACGCCACTCGTCTCGGTACACGTGTCGTTGCTGCTCCTTCTCAGGATGCTGCTTCCCGCTTGGCTGCCTTATCCTGCCTTGGCGAGACCCCTGTTCGGGTCTCGAAGAACGCTCAGTTGAATGCCAGTGTTGGCACTATTTTGCTCCCGCCCCATGTTGCGACCGGTGTTCGGGACCTGCGCGACTGCCACGACGATATTCGTCATATCCTTGCTGCCCAGGGCCACTCTATTCTCCAGGTGGACACGTTTACTCGTCCCCCTCGTGGTAGTCGCCGTCAACCCCTCCGGATTGTGAAGATTACCTTTGATGGTAGGACCCTTCCACCCTCTGTCATTCTTGCTGGTGCCAGGTGCTCTGTCCAGGAGTACATTCCTTCTCCTCGGCTCTGCAACAAGTGCTGGAGGTTTGGGCATGGTGCCCTCCGCTGCTCCGGGACTGTCTCTCTCTGTCCTTTGTGTGGTGGCGAAGGTCACTCTAAGTCGGAGTGCACTTCTCCCCAGGCTCGTTGCCTCAACTGCGGTGAGGCCCATCCTACCTTCTCCTGTGCGTGTGTCCATTACAAGCTTGAGGCAGCCGTCCTCAACTTGAAGCACCGGGAGCGTTTATCTTTTCCTGAGGCGAGGTGCCAGGTTCGCCGGCTCCCGCCTTATGCTAATATCTCTTATGCTCGCGTGTTGCGCTCTTCCTCTCCTCGTCCTTCCCGCCTTCCTCAGACTCACAACCGTTTCCGGGCCTTGGACCCTGATGCGCCCACTGCCCCCTCCTCTGTTCCTTTGGGTTCTCTCCCGAAGGATCCTCCTCCTGGTCCTCTGTCTGGGGTTCCCCTTCCTTCTACCCGGTCTGTCGTGTCTTCTGTGTCTTCTTCCTCGTCCCCCTCCGATCCTCCTTCCCATCCTCTTCCTCCATCTATCGGCTCTCCCCACCGCCTGTCGGTGCGGGCGGATGTCCATCGCTCTCCTAACGGCCGTCGTGTGTGCTCTCGTTCGGCTTCTCCTGTTGAGACACTGGAATCCGTTGCCCGGTACGTAGTTGCTGGGACACCGGTCTCTTTAAGTCAGAAGCGTAAGCCTGGCTCCTCTCCTTCCTCTTCCCCGGCGGGTAAGAAGGCTTCGCTTTCTTCCTCAGCTCCTCCTTCTGGCTCTGTTGCTCCTTCCCCTCCCGTTTCAGTGCTTGCGCCCCCTGTTCCTGCTATGGAGGTTTCTTTGGCCCCTGCTTCCCTTTCGGTTGCTGCTCTTGCTGGGGTGCGCTCCCCTCTTTCTACTCCCCCTCTTCCTGCTGCTGTCCATGACTGCTCCTCTCCGTTGTCTCCTCCTCTTCCTCCTCCTCCTCCTCCGGACCCTGCCCGCCCACCTCTGATCTGTTCTCCCGTTTCCTTCCCTCCGTCTTTGCTCAGTTTACCCATGCCCCCTAACCCTGACTTTGCTGACCCTGATCCCGACCCTGATATTCTTTAACGTGCTCTGTTGCTCTTTCGCCTTTGTTTCTTCCTTGTTCTCTGTTTTTGTCCTTTCTCTTCTCGTCGTTGTCCATTCTTCAATGGAACGTTCGAGGTTATTACGCCAATTTCCTCGAACTCCAACTTCTGATTTCGCGGTTTTCGCCCCTTTGTGTCTGTCTCCAGGAGCCAATGCTTGGTGCTCGTCCTGGTCGTTTTCGTGGCTATTCCTTTCTCTCCCCCCCCCCCCCAGCCATTGCTGGGGCTTCTAATTCTTCTGCTCTCTTGATTCGGGCTGATGTTCCCTTTGTTCCTTTACTTTTTCCTTCGCCTCTCCATTGTTCTGCTGCTCGTATCTTTGTGGGGAAATGGTACACAGTTTGTTCCATTTATCTCCCCCCGAGTGTCCCGCTCTCTCTTTTCCTGATTTGAAACACCTCCTAGACTCCTTGCCGGAGCCTGTGCTCCTGCTGGGTGACTTCAATTGTCGTCATTCTCTTTGGGGTGACGTTCTGACGAATACCCGGGGTCGCCTCCTTGAGCCGTTTCTCCTCTCTTCTTCCCTGTCTCTTCTGAATTCTGGTGAGCCCACTCATTTGGACTCTCGGACTCGCACCCTTTCTTGTCTTGATCTTTCTCTCTGCTCTTCTTCTCTTTACTTAGATTTCACGTGGCAGGTTCTTGATGACCTCCATGGAAGTGATCATTTCCCCATCCTTGTTTCCTTTTTCTCTTTTCGTCCTTCCCTCTCTTTCCCTAGGTGGCAGTTTGCTAAGGCAGACTGGACCCTATTTTCCCTCAGTGCTGCTCTCTCTGACCTCTCCCTTCTGCCTCTCTCTCGCGCTCTCCTCCTTTTTCATGACACTGTCTTCAACGCTGCCCTCCGCTCTATTCCTCGCTCTTCCTCTCGGGGTTCACGGAAGTGCGTTCCCTGGTGGAATGCGGACTGTGCTCGGGCTGTCCGCTGTAAGCGTGCAGCCTGGAAGAGGCACCGCCGTAGGCAGACGACCGATTCTTTTCTTTTCTTTCGGAAAGCGAGTGCGGTGGCCCGTAGGGCCATCCGTACGGCTAAACGTGAATGTTGGGCATCTTATGTCTCAACAATTACGTCCGAAACCCCTCTGGCCCAGATCTGGAAGCGTATCCGCAAGATAGCGGGTAAGTTCGTTCCCGATGTTTCACCGGTCCTTCACCTCCATGATACTCTTGTGGCGGACCCGTTGCAGGTCGCTTCCGAACTGGGTTCCCACTTTTCTTCTGTTAGCTCTGGTCTTCATCTTCCCCAATCTTTCCTTCTTCGTAAACCTGTCCTTGAGTCTCGTCCTTTAGATTTCTGCACTCATCTTCAGCTTCCCTATAATGATCCCTTCTCTCTCTCTGAACTTCGTTCTGCCCTGGCCCTCTGCGGTTCTACGGCGGCGGGCTCCGATGGTATTCATTATGAGATGCTTCGCCATCTCCCTCCGAGCACGTCTCAGTATTTACTGAGTCTGTATAATCGGATCTGGGAGTCGTCGTCAGTCCCTGCGGACTGGCTCGATGCTGTTGTCCTCCCTGTTCACAAACCGGGGTCTCTGGGTACTTCCCCTAAGGACTTTCGCCCTATTGCTCTCACAAGTTGTGTCTGCAAACTCTTTGAACGTATGGTTAACGTTCGTCTGATGTGGTTCCTGGAACACCATCACCTCCTCTCCCCTTCTCAATTTGGTTTCCGCAAGTGCCGCAGCACGACAGATGTCCTGGTGAACTTGGAGGTCTATATTCGTACTGCTTTTGCTGCGAAGACCTCCGTTGTTGCCGTCCTTTTTGACCTAGAAAAGGCTTACGACACCACTTGGCGTTATCATATCCTATCTCAACTTCATTCTTTTGGCCTTCGTGGTCATCTCCCTCTCTTTCTCCGCAGCTTCCTCTCTCGTCGTTCCTTTCGGGTGCGCCTTGGTACCGCTCTCTCTCCCTCTTTTCAGCAATACGAAGGTGTTCCCCAGGGTAGTGTTCTGAGCACTACTCTTTTTCTGGTTGCCCTCAATGGTCTTCTTTCCTCTCTTCCTTCTGGTGTCTTCTCCGCTCTCTATGTCGATGATCTTACCCTTTGTTGTCAGGGTGATGATTCGCCTCTCCTTCAACGCCGGCTTCAACTTGCAATTGATGCCGTGTCGTCTTGGGCCACAGGTCATGGCTTCAAGTTCTCTACTTCTAAGACTTGTGCCATGACTTTTACGCGGAAACGGGTTGTTCTTCGTCCCTCTTTGTCACTTTATGGTCATCCCCTTGAATACAAAGATTCCGCGAAGCTTTTGGGGTTATTCCTTGACACTCGTTTGTCTTGGTCTCCCCATATCTCTTACCTCCGTGTTGAGTGCTCTAAGGCCCTTACCCTCCTTCGGGTCTTGTCCCATACTTCTTGGGGGGCAGATAGGCGCACTCTCCTTGCTTTACATTCCTCTCTCGTCCTGTCTAAGCTCGATTATGGTTGCCCTGCTTACTCGTCTGCTTCTCCTTCTACTCTTCGCCGTCTTGATGCTTTGCACCATACTGGGTTGCGCCTCAGTTCTGGTGCCTTTCGTTCGACTCCCATCCTTAGCTTGTATGTTGACACTGGCTTCCTGTCTCTCCAGGACCGCCGTGATCGCTACTGTCTTCGCTATCTTGCGCGGTCCTTGCAACATCCTTCCTCTCGCCTCTGTCGTGCTTTAACTTTTACCCCTCCTGCGGTTCCTGTTCCTCTTCACCACCTCCCTCTTTCTGTCCGGTTATCTCGCCTACAGGATTCTCTTTCCGTTCGTATTTCTGATGTTTCTCCTCGTGTTGTTCCTTCTTTGCCCCCGTGGAGGATCCCTCTTCCGCGGTTTTGTACATCCTTGACCCGTATCACTAAAGCTTTTACCCCTCCTACGGTTCTGAAACGCCTTTTCCTCGAGCACTTTTCTTCTCACTCCCGCTCCGTTTCTGTCTTCACCGATGGGTCTAAGTCAGCGGACGGTGTTGGCTACTCTGTTGTTTTTCCTGATCGCACTTATATGTGTCGCTTGCCTCCGGAGACTAGCATCTTTACAGCGGAACTTTATGCTATTCTCTATGCTCTTCGTCTCCTGTTTTCTCGTTGTCAGTCTTCCTTTGTGGTTGTTGTTGACTCTCGTAGTGCCCTCATGGCTCTCGGGTCCTTTAATCCGGTTCATCCAGTAGTTGTCGAGATCCAGCATTGGCTGTTTCTCGTTCACAGTAAATTTAAGTCGGTTGAGTTTTGTTGGGTTCCCAGCCATATTGGTGTGTCTTTAAATGAGCATGCGGATGCTGCCGCCAAGGAAGCTGTCCGCTCTTGTCCCATCTCTCGTAAAGGCATTCCATATTCCGACTTTTACCCGGTTATCCATTCCTCAGTCCTTACCCGTTGGCAGGCTTCTTGGTTGTCTGTTACTGGTAACAAGCTACGTACTCTTAAATGTTGTGTTTCCTCGTGGCCGTCCTCCTTCCACCGTAACCGGCGGTGGGAAACGGCTCTGGCGAGGTTGCGTATTGGCCATACTCGCTTAACCCATGGTCACTTGATGGAGCGCCGCCCTGCTCCTTATTGTCCTAGTTGCATTGTCCCTCTTACGGTCGTGCATGTCCTTCTTGAATGTCCTGACTTCCAGGACGAGCGTGTGTCTTCCTTTCCGACCGCCCCTCGCGGTCACCTGTCCCTCGATAGAATTCTTGGTGACTCGGATACTTTTGATATCGTTCGCCTTATGCGTTTTTGTTCTCGTATTGGCATCCTTGGTGATATTTAGCGCCCTCTGATTATTTTGCGTATTTGATGGAGCTACATAGCCTTCCCGGTTTGGTGCCTTCTTTTGATAATTACTTACTTACTTACTAACAAAATGTAGTACTAATATTCAAATCATTATTAATCATAAGAGTATATAATAATGTTACATTACTCAATATAATTTACTGGCAAACAATAATAAGAATTAGTCAAGGTTGAACTATACTCACTCGCTTGACATCAAGTTCCCACACTGGCCACATCCAAATATGGTCAACCCCCCACACGGAGAAACCAACATGAAAATACTTGCAAAAGCCTCATACAATATAATGCAACTCAGGCACACAACAGCATGCTACAATATATAACATACAAGAATCTAATATCATCCAACTGGATACTATAATAATTATAGAACAAGACAATAGTAATATAAGCATCAAGAGTAATGTTAGAATCCTAGTAAGATTCGTAACAGCAGGACTCGGAGTCGAAGGTGTCACTTACTCTACAGGCAGCATAACGGAGGCAAAAACATTGAGCATTGCCCTGAGACAAGGGGACAGAGCAACCTTCAAACTCTCAAAAAGTGAGTGGAGACCCAGGGGTCGCATCCATTGGACCCCTTTCACCCCTACAGGGCTTCCCAGGGCCCTAAGACAGGTTTTGTTAAGGGTAAGCCCTGCCAGGGTACTGCTAACTGGCACCCAAGTCTACCAAACAAATTTCTAAAACTGAACCCCCGGGACGTGTCCACACACGGGGGCCAAGCAGGGGGAACCACCGAGCCCAGGAGGTCAAGATCCTAATATAACAAGGGGCAGGGGAACAAAAGCAGCCCCCCCCCTCCACTACGTACAAAGGACAAGAGGACAACGGTACCCAGAAGGAACAGAACCGGCCACTGTAATATGTGAAAACTAGCTGCGCAGTACCCTGTGCTCCTACCAGTGCAAAAACTACCAGTTACCCCAAGGTAAAAAGCGAGGAGGAAACCCCCCAACACTCCCAGGGCGGTCAATTACCGAGCAGCAAAAGACCAACAGAGGTAGTTCCCAAGGTTCCTTGTGGAAGATAACCCCAGTCCCCAAGGGCGTTACTTACAGGACACTCGGGGAAGGGAACCCTAAGCACATGCAGCCCGAGTACCTGTGAATATTAGATTATTACTCCCAGCTCACACGCCACTGTAAGAGCAGTACTGAACACAAGGCATAGCACAACAGAGAGAATCTGGAGCCACACGACTGAGCCTTATCACATCAGCCGAGAACTGGGGTGTGGATCGCTGGCATGAGGGGTCTGGGGCTCCCCCTTCCCCCTCCCGGGGGTGGGGGGGGGGGAGCTGAGCAGACAAGTGACACGGCACATGTGACATCATGCTCGTTTTCATTTGGGGAGTTGAGTCCACTCGTTAGTTTCAGTAGAGGTTTTAACCAGAAGAGGGGCTTGTTTTGAGGCGCTTGCCTTTCTGGGTGCCTGGCCTGGTCAATGGCAGACATAGAATGCTCCAAATCACATGTGCAGTTCTATAGGTCATTGCTCCTCGTGCCTCATTGAGGGGGCCAGGTTCTGGCTCGTGGTCCCTGGTAGGCCTAAAACTTCATTCACACTGATGCCAAAGTGTAATAATACTGTATACATATCTGCCTGGATAGCTCTGGGGAGCCTCCGGGCTCTCACCTAGAAAATGACGTTTCATTACATTCAAAGCTGGTTTTTTATTGTTTTGTGTGATGGAACTAAAAAGGAGTTCCCAGAAACCTTGGCAAGATGAGAAGGCTCAACTGTATCTACACTCGAATTGAAAGGGACAACCCTCGTAGCTGCCGAAGGGATATCCCAAAGAAAAACCCCAACCCTGAACCTACTACTGGGCCAGGGGCAGGGGAAAAAGAGAAGGGCAAACCCCCTGCCCAAAGGAGAAAGAAGGAAAAGGAGGTATGGACAAAATCACCGCCTATTCCATGAGACAAGCATCATTTGCTAGCCCCGGGCCTCAAACCGGGGATACAACCTTGACTGCTGCAATCCAGGAACTAAAGACACCAGCAGTTGCTGCCAGAAGTCCCTCAAAAATTGGCAGAGTAGAGCAACTTGAAGGGAGCATCCCCTTCATGACTCAGGGCCAAAGGTGTGTCAGACCCAACAGGTAGCAGTGGAGGCAGACAAACTGAACATTGCCACAAAGCATGGATGGTGCGCAACCCAGAAATTTGCTCGAAGTGAGAGCAGGGATGGTGGGTGGATCACAAGGACCACCAAACCCATAAGGGTTTTCCAGGGCTTGCAGGGTGAATGTTCCCTGCAGGTATGCCCAGGCACTGGGATCGCTATGCTGGTAACTCCTATATAATTGTATAGGTTTCCCTATTAACACCCAATACCACCAGAAAGAGCAAGAGAGAAACCAAAAAGGGGAACATCCATGCCTAGACACTAGGTAAACCTAATAAGTCAGGAATGGCACAAATATACCCCCCTTAGAGGAATGAGGGCACAATGAAAAATAAAGACCATAAAAGGACCGAATTACCAATTAAGTACCACTAACTCTCAAGATACCCGACCGTGGAACACAGAAGAATAGCAGACCAAACCAGGTATGGTAATCTGGAAGGCCTACCTCAGTGCGCCCCACCAGCATATAAACACACTCGACCCAAGGAGAGACTGACAGTCCAAGACACTTACCTTCAGGGCGAGAGCCACCACAAGCATGGAGACCCCTTTAGGGAGTGAACCCTGACCACGCAAGGACAGCACTTAATTAGCGCACATGGAAGGTAGCCCTGGGCACATGCAGCTCCAAGAACACTAAACTCCTGGCTCACGTTGCACAACCATACACAGAAAAAGCCTCGAGGGCAAAACACCACTGAGCTGAAACCAAGACCAGAGCCAGAACAATGAGAGAGGAACTAGGCACATACATATCAGCATTAGAACTGAGGGTGGAGCAGTTGGCCGACACCTGACTGCCTCCCTCCTTCCCCCAAATGTTGAGGAAGGTGGAGGCAAATGAGCTAGCTCAAGTTTCATGAATTTTCAATTGTTTGTTTACATTGTTGTTCATTTGGTGGTTTTGAGGCTGTGGTGTATTTTGTTGCATTGACTTTCTGGGTGCCTTGCTTTGGTGGTGGCAAACAGAAATAAGTTGACAAATTTTGTTCATAACTGCCTTTGCTCCCTGCACCTGTGAGGTGGGTCAGGTTCTGTCAATACGAACTCCACAACTGATGGCACCTTGTAGTTTGGCACTATATCAGTATAGTAGCTTCAGGGAGCCACTAGGGGCTTTCCCCTGAAAAAAAAAATAGGTTGTGGAAATAATAAGACTCAAATAGTAGTTATATCATCTAAGACTAGCCGGTGTGGAACTGTTCCAGGTCTAAAACAGACTTACTTGTTCATCCACACCTTAATCTCTGAACCATTTAGGTTTAAGGTGTTCCACTCAATACAATAATTTAGTGATGTTTGCAATGCTGGACAGTTCTTAGAATTATGATACTGAGGATATAACAGTTAATGTGTTTCTTTTTTCTCCTGTGCAGGAACGCAATGTGGAAGTGTTATTCTGCTACGAGGCCTATGATGTAGTAGTTCTCATGCAGCTACGGGAATTCACTAACAGGAAAATTGTTTCTGTAGAGAAAGAAATGCATCAGCATAAAGAAGCAGTTGATTACGAAGGAAGTAAGAAACTTAACAACTTTTGTATAACTTTTCTAACTGGCTGCTAAGAAGACAGAAAAATCATTATCTTCATGAGTTTTTATTCATTCTTTGGTGAAAATTTAAAAAAAATTCTGATATTACTGCTAATTCCCTTCCTGTTTAAATTTGTATATTAATGTGAAATAACTGGTGTCCCATAATTTTCTGTTCTCGTAAGTTTCCAATTGTCTACATTCATCTACAATCTGGATTAATTAAATTTCCATAATGCCCATTGAATCTTTGCACACAAGTGCATTCAAATCATTAATTTGATTTTTAATACTGCTTTTGTAATTGTATTTTCTGTGAGGAAAATTGTCAGCTCTCTGAAGCTATCACACTGAATAAGTGCCATACTACTAGGTGTCATCAGTTGCAGAGTTCTGTTGGCCTTCTGTGGACTATGAGCCAGATCCTGCCCCCCCCCCCTCAGAGAGGAGCAGGGAGCAATGACCTGTGAACACTTTAAATAAATGTAAAGTTTATCACCTTTTCCACCATCCAAGGGAAGGCTCCTAGCAAGATAAGCAAATCAAAACAGACTACCGCATGGTTAAAACGACACCGTAGCCTAAAATTTCCCAAACGAACTCCCCCACAATGAAAACAAAATTTTGTGAAACTAGCCCCCCCCCCTTCACTAGTCTGCCCCCCCCCTTCTTCACTAGTCTGCCCCCCCTTCTTCACTAGTCTGCCCCCCCCCTTCTTCACTTCTTCACTAGTCTGCCCCCCCCCTTCTTCACTAGTCTGCCCCCCCCTTCTTCACTAGTCTGCCCCCCCCCTCTTCACTAGTCTGCCCCCCCCCCTTCTTCACTAGTCTGCCCCCCCCCCTTCTTCACTAGTCTGCCCCCCCCCTTCTTCACTAGTCTGCCCCCCCCTTCTTCACTAGTCTGCCCCCCCCCTTCTTCACTAGTCTGCCCCCCCCCTTCTTCACTAGTCTCCCCCCCTTCTTCACTAGTCTGCCCCCCCCCTTCTTCACTAGTCTGCCCCCCCCCTTCTTCACTAGTCTGCCCCCCCCCCGTCTTCACTAGTCTGCCCCCCCCTTCTTCACTAGTCTGCCCCCCCCCTTCTTCACTAGTCTGCCCCCCCCCTTCTTTACTAGTCTGCCCCCCCCTTCTTCACTAGTCTGCCCCCCCCTTCTTCACTAGTCTGCCCACCCCCCTTCTTCACTAGTCTGCCCACCCCCTTCTTCACTAGTCTGCCCCCCCCCTTCTTCACTAGTCTGCCCCCCCCCCTTCTTCACTAGTCTGCCCCCCCTTCTTCACTAGTCTGCCCCCCCCGCGTCTTCACTAGTCTGCCCCCCCCCTTCTTCACTAGTCTGCCCCCCCTTCTTCACTAGTCTGCCCCCCCCTTCTTCACTAGTCTGCCCCCCCCTTCTTCACTAGTCTGCCCCCCCCCTTCTTCACTAGTCTGCCCCCCCCTTCACTAGTCTGCCCCCCCCTTCTTAACTAGTCTGCCCCCCCCTTCTTCACTAGTCTGCCCCCCCTTCTTCACTAGTCTGCCCCCCCCTTCTTCACTAGTCTGCCCCCCCCCTTCTTCACTAGTCTGCCCCCCCTTCTTCACTAATCTGCCCCCCCCTTCTTCACTAGTCTGCCCCCCCCTTCTTCACTAGTCTGCCCCCCTTTCTTCACTAGTCTGCCCCCCCCCTTCTTCACTAGTCTGCCCCCCCCCTTCTTCACTAATCTGCCCCCCCCCTTCACTAGTCTGCCCCCCCCCCCTTCTTCACTAGTCTGCCCCCCCCCTTCTTCACTAGTCTGCCCCCCCTTCTTCACTAGTCTGCCCCCCCCCTTCTTCACTAGTCTGCCCCCCCCCTCTTCACTAGTCTGCCCCCCCCTTCTTCACTAGTCTGCCCCCCCCCCTTCTTCACTAGTCTGCCCCCCCCCTTCTTCACTAGTCTGCCCCCCCCCTTCTTCACTAGTCTGCCCCCCCCCCCTTCTTCACTAGTCTGCCCCCCTTCTTCACTAGTCTGCCCCCCCCTTCTTCACTAGTCTGCCCCCCCCTTCTTCACTAGTCTGCCCCCCCCTTCTTCTAGTCTGCCCCCCCCCCGTCTTCACTAGTCTGCCCCCCCCGTCTTCACTAGTCTGCCCCCCCCGTCTTCACTAGTCTGCCCCCCCTTCTTCACTAGTCTGCCCCCCCCCTTCTTCACTAGTCTGCCCCCCCCCCCCGTCTTCACTAGTCTGCCCCCCCTTCTTCACTAGTCTGCCCCCCCCTTCTTCACTAGTCTGCCCCCCCCCTTCTTCACTAGTCTGCCCTCCCCCCTTCTTCACTAGTCTGCCCCCCCCCTTCTTCACTAGTCTGCCCCCCCCGTCTTCACTAGTCTGCCCCCGCCCGTCTTCACTAGTCAGCCCCCTCTTCTTCACTAGTCAGCCCCCCCTTCTTCACTAGTCTGCCCCCCCCTTCTTCACTAGTCTGCCCCCCCCTTCTTCACTAGTCTGCCCCCCCCTTCTTCACTAGTCTGCCCCCCCTTCTTCACTAGTCTGCCCCCCCTTCACTAGTCTGCCCCCCCCTTCACTAGTCTGCCCCCCCCTTCACTAGTCTGCCCCCCCTTCAATAGTCTGCCCCCCCCTTCTTCACTAGTCTGCCCCCCCCCTTCTTCACTAGTCTGCCCCCCCTTCTTCACTAGTCTGCCCCGCCCTTCTTCACTAGTCTGCCCCCCCTTCTTCACTAGTCTGCCCCCCCTTCTTCACTAGTCTGCCCCCCCTTCTTCACTAGTCAGCCCCCCCTTCTTCACTAGTCTGCCCCCCCTTCTTCACTAGTCTGCCCCCCCCCGTCTTCACTAGTCTGCCCCCCCTTCTTCACTAGTCTGCCCCCCCCCCTTCTTCACTAGTCTGCCCCCCCTTCTTCACTAGTCTGCCCCCCCTTCTTCACTAGTCTGCCCCCCCCCTTCTTCACTAGTCTGCCCCCCCCTTCTTCACTAGTCTGCCCCCCCCTTCTTCACTAGTCTGCCCCCCCCTTCTTCACTAGTCTGCCCCCCCTTCACTAGTCTGCCCCCCCTTCACTAGTCTGCCCCCCCCCGTCTTCACTAGTCTGCCCCCCCTTCTTCACTAGTCTGCCCCCCCTTCTTCACTAGTCTGCCCCCCCTTCTTCACTAGTCTACCCCCCCCTTCTTCACTAGTCTACCCCCCCCCTTCTTCACTAGTCTACCCCCCCCCCTTCTTCACTAGTCTGCCCCCCTCCTTCTTCACTAGTCTGCCCCCCTCCTTCTTCACTAGTCTCCCCCCCCCTTCTTCACTAGTCTGCCCCCCCCTTCTTCACTAGTCTGCCCCCCTTCACTAGTCTGCCCCCCCTTCTTCACTAGTCTGTCCTCCCTTCTTCACTAGTCTGCCCCGCACCCTTCTTCACTAGTCTGCCCCCCCCCTTCTTCACTAGTCTGCCCCCCTTCTTCACTAGTCTACCCCCCCCCCTTCTTCACTAGTCTACCCCCCCCCCTTCTTCACTAGTCTACCCCCCCACCCTTCTTCACTAGTCTACCCCCCCCCTTCTTCACTAGTCTACCCCCCCCCCTTCTTCACTAGTCTGCCCCCCCCCCTTCTTCACTAGTCTGCCCCCCCCACCCTTCACTAGTCTGCCCCCCCCCCCACCCTTCACTAGTCTGCTCCCCCCCCCTTCTTCACTAGTCTGGCCCCCCCCTTCTTCACTAGTCTGCCCCCCCCTTCTTCACTAGTCTGCCCCCCCCTTCTTCACTAGTCTGCCCCCCCCCTTCTTCACTAGTCTGCCCCCCCCTTCTTCACTAGTCTGCCCCCCCCCTTCTTCACTAGTCTGCCCCCCCCTTCTTCACTAGTCTGCCCCCCCTTCTTCACTAGTCTGCCCCCCCCCGTCTTCACGAGTCTGCCCCCCCCGTCTTCACTAGTCTGCCCCCCCTTCTTCACTAGTCTGCCCCCCTTCTTCACTAGTCTGCCCCCCCCTTCTTCACTAGTCTGCCCCCCTTCTTCACTAGTCTACCCCCCCCCCTTCTTCACTAGTCTACCCCCCCTTCTTCACTAGTCTACCCCCCCCTTCTTCACTAGTCTGCCCCCCTCCTTCACTAGTCTCCCCCCCCTTCTTCACTAGTCTGCCCCCCCTTCTTCACTAGTCTGCCCCCCCCCTTTTTCACTAGTCTGCCCCCCCCTTCTTCACTAGTCTGCCCCCCCTTCACTAGTCTGCCCCCCCTTCACTAGTCTGCCCCCCCCTTCTTCACTAGTCTGCCCCGCCCCCTTCTTCACTAGTCTGCCCCGCCCCCTTCTTCACTAGTCTGCCCCGCCCCCTTCTTCACTAGTCTGCCCCCCCCTTCTTCACTAGTCTGCCCCCCTTCTTCACTAGTCTACCCCCCCTTCTTCACTAGTCTACCCCCCCCTTCTTCACTAGTCTACCCCCCCCCCTTTCTTCACTAGTCTGCCCCCCCCCTTCTTCACTAGTCTGCCCCCCCCACCCTTCACTAGTCTGCCCCCCCCCCACCCTTCACTAGTCTGCTCCCCCCCTTCTTCACTAGTCTGCCCCCCCCCCCTTCTTCACTAGTCTGCCCCCCCCCCTTCACTAGTCTGCCCCCCCCCCCCTTCACTAGTCTGCCCCCCACCTACCTGCCTGGGTCAGCCAGGCCGTGCAGAGTCTAGTTCTATACTTATGTCCGGGCCTGGTAGTCAATTTGCTCTGGTTCTGGTATCACGTTTTCTTTGGTGTTTTTGCTTTTGAGGCGGTGTGTTCGTATAGGGATGTGTGCGTGAGCCAGGAGTTTAGTGTACTGGAACTGCATGTGCTCAGGGTTTCCTTCCCTGTGCGCTCTGTAAGTACTAGCCTTGCATGGTGAAGGTTATCTTTCCCTGGGGGCATTCAGTCAACACTCCTTTCAGGGGGGCTTCCTCACTTGTGGTGGTCCTCGCCCTTAAGGTAAACCTTTAATCTGTGGTATTAAATAAATTAAATATATTAAAGCCTTTAATAAGTAAATCTGTGACTTTGTTTTTCTTTGGTTTGGGAGTGTTTTGGTTGGTGGGGAGCATTGTGGTCTGTGTGACCAGTTATGTTTGGTGGGGAGCATTGTGGTCTGTGTGACCAGTTATGGTTGGTGGGGAGCATTGTGGTCTGTGTGACCAGTTATGGTTGGTGGGGAGCATTGTGGTCTGTGTGACCAGTTATGGTTGGTGGGGAGCATTGTGGTCTGTGTGACCAGTTATGTTTGGTGGGGAGCATTGTGGTCTGTGTGACCAGTTATGGTTGGTGGGGAGCATTGTGGTCTGTGTGACCAGTTATGTTTGGTGGGGAGCATTGTGGTCTGTGTGACCAGTTATGGTTGGTGGGGAGCATTGTGGTCTGTGTGACCAGTTATGTTTGGTGGGGAGCATTGTGGTCTGTGTGACCAGTTATGGTTGGTGGGGAGCATTGTGGTCTGTGTGACCAGTTATGTTTGGTGGGGAGCATTGTGGTCTGTGTGACCAGTTATGGTTGGTGGGGAGCATTGTGGTCTGTGTGACCAGTTATGGTTGGTGGGGAGCATTGTGGTCTGTGTGACCAGTTATGTTTGGTGGGGAGCATTGTGGTCTGTGTGACCAGTTATGGTTGGTGGGGAGCATTGTGGTCTGTGTGACCAGTTATGGTTGGTGGGGAGCATTGTGGTCTGTGTGACCAGTTATGGTTGGTGGGGAGCATTGTGGTCTGTGTGACCAGTTATGGTTGGTGGGGAGCATTGTGGTCTGTGTGACCAGTTATGGTTGGTGGGGAGCATTGTGGTCTGTGTGACCAGTTATGGTTGGTGGGGCATTGTGGTCATTGTGTGTGGGTTATGGTTGGTGGGGAGCATTGTGGTCTGTGTGACCAGTTATGGTGGTGGGAGCATTGTGGTCTGTGTGACCAGTGGTGGGGAGCATTGTGGTCTGTGTGACCAGTTATGGTTGGTGGGGAGCATTGTGGTCTGTGTGACCAGTTATGGTTGGTGGGGAGCATTGTGGTCTGTGTGACCAGTTATTCTGTTAAAACCTAGGTTGGTGGGGAGCATTGTGGTCTGTGTGACCAGTTATTCTGTTAAAACCTAGGTTGGTGGGGAGCATTGTGGTCTGTGTGACCAGTTATTCTGTTAAAACCTAGGTTAGCATTGGGGAGCATTGTGGTCTGTGTGACCAGTTATTTTGTTAAAACCTAGGTTGGTGGGGAGCATTGTGGTCTGTGTGACCAGTTATTCTGTTAAAACCTAGGTTGGTGGGGAGCATTGTGGTCTGTGTGACCAGTTATTCTGTTAAAACCTAGGTTGGTGGGGAGCATTGTGGTCTGTGTGACCAGTTATTTGGTGGGTTGGTGGGGAGCATTGTGGTCTGTGTGACCAGTTATTCTGTTAAAACCTAGGTTGGTGGGGAGCATTGTGGTCTGTGTGACCAGTTATTCTGTTAAAACCTAGGTTGGTGGGGAGCATTGTGGTCTGTGTGACCAGTTATTTTGTTAAAACCTAGGTTGGTGGGGAGCATTGTGGTCTGTGTGACCAGTTATGGTTGGTGGGGAGCAGGTTGGTGGTTGTGGTCTGTGTGACCAGTTATTCTGTTAAAACCTAGGTTGGTGGGGAGCATTGTGGTCTGTGTGACCAGTTATTTTGTTAAAACCTAGGTTGGTGGGGAGCATTGTGGTCTGTGTGACCAGTTATTTTGTTAAAACCTAGGTTGGTGGGGAGCATTGTGGTCTGTGTGACCAGTTATGGTTGGTGGGGAGCATTGTGGTCTGTGTGACCAGTTATTCTGTTAAAACCTAGGTTGGTGGGGAGCATTGTGGTCTGTGTGACCAGTTATTTGGTGGGGAGCATTGTGGTCTGTGTGACCAGTTATTCTGTTAAAACCTAGGTTGGTGGGGAGCATTGTGGTCTGTGTGACCAGTTATTCTGTTAAAACCTAGGTTGGTGGGGAGCATTGTGGTCTGTGTGACCAGTTATTTTGTTAAAACCTAGGTTGGTGGGGAGCATTGTGGTCTGTGTGACCAGTTATGGTTGGTGGGGAGCATTGTGGTCTGTGTGACCAGTTATTTTGTTAAAACCTAGGTTGGTGGGGAGCATTGTGGTCTGTGTGACCAGTTATGGTTGGTGGGGAGCATTGTGGTCTGTGTGACCAGTTATTCTGTTAAAACCTAGGTTGGTGGGGAGCATTGTGGTCTGTGTGACCAGTTATTCTGTTAAAACCTAGGTTGGTGGGGAGCATTGTGGTCTGTGTGACCAGTTATGGTTGGTGGGGAGCATTGTGGTCTGTGTGACCAGTTATGGTTGGTGGGGAGCATTGTGGTCTGTGTGACCAGTTATGGTTGGTGGGGAGCATTGTGGTCTGTGTGACCAGTTATGTTAAAACCTAGGTTGGTGGGGAGCATTGTGGTCTGTGTGACCAGTTATGGTTGGTGGGGAGCATTGTGGTCTGTGTGACCAGTTATGTTGGTGGGGAGCATTGTGGTCTGTGTGACCAGTTATTTGGTGGGGAGCATTGTGGTCTGTGTGACCAAACCTAGGTTGGTGGGGAGCATTGTGGTCTGTGTGACCAGTTATTTTGTTAAAACCTAGGTTGGTGGGGAGCATTGTGGTCTGTGTGACCAGTTATGGTTGGTGGGGAGCATTGTGGTCTGTGTGACCACCAGTTATTTTGTTAAAACCTAGGTTGGTGGGGAGCATTGTGGTCTGTGTGACCAGTTATTTTGTTAAAACCTAGGTTGGTGGGGAGCATTGTGGTCTGTGTGACCAGTTATGGTTGGTGGGGAGCATTGTGGTCTGTGTGACCAGTTATTTTGTTAAAACCTAGGTTGGTGGGGAGCATTGTGGTCTGTGTGACCAGTTATTTTGTTAAAACCTAGGTTGGTGGGGAGCATTGTGGTCTGTGTGACCAGTTATGGTTGGTGGGGAGCATTGTGGTCTGTGTGACCAGTTATTTTGTTAAAACCTAGGTTGGTGGGGAGCATTGTGGTCTGTGTGACCAGTTATTTTGTTAAAACCTAGGTTGGTGGGGAGCATTGTGGTCTGTGTGACCAGTTATGGTTGGTGGGGAGCATTGTGGTCTGTGTGACCAGTTATTTTGTTAAAACCTAGGTTGGTGGGGAGCATTGTGGTCTGTGTGACCAGTTATTTTGTTAAAACCTAGGTTGGTGGGGAGCATTGTGGTCTGTGTGACCAGTTATGGTTGGTGGGGAGCATTGTGGTCTGTGTGACCAGTTATTTTGGTTGGTGGGGAGCATTGTGGTCTGTGTGACCAGTTATGGTTGGTGGGGAGCATTGTGGTCTGTGTGACCAGTTATTCTGTTAAAACCTAGGTTGGTGGGGAGCATTGTGGTCTGTGTGACCAGTTATTCTGTTAAAACCTAGGTTGGTGGGGAGCATTGTGGTCTGTGTGACCAGTTATTTTGGTTGGTGGGGAGCATTGTGGTCTGTGTGACCAGTTATGGTTGGTGGGGAGCATTGTGGTCTGTGTGACCAGTTATTTTGTTAAAACCTAGGTTGGTGGGGAGCATTGTGGTCTGTGTGACCAGTTATGGTTGGTGGGGAGCATTGTGGTCTGTGTGACCAGTTATTCTGTTAAAACCTAGGTTGGTGGGGAGCATTGTGGTCTGTGTGACCAGTTATTTGGTGTTAAAACCTAGGTTGGTGGGGAGCATTGTGGTCTGTGTGACCAGTTATTCTGTTAAAACCTAGGTTGGTGGGGAGCATTGTGGTCTGTGTGACCAGTTATTTTGTTAAAACCTAGGTTGGTGGGGAGCATTGTGGTCTGTGTGACCAGTTATGGTTGGTGGGGAGCATTGTGGTCTGTGTGACCAGTTATTCTGTTAAAACCTAGGTTGGTGGGGAGCATTGTGGTCTGTGTGACCAGTTATTCTGTTAAAACCTAGGTTGGTGGGGAGCATTGTGGTCTGTGTGACCAGTTATTCTGTTAAAACCTAGGTTGGTGGGGAGCATTGTGGTCTGTGTGACCAGTTATTTTGTTAAAACCTAGGTTGGTGGGGAGCATTGTGGTCTGTGTGACCAGTTATGGTTGGTGGGGAGCATTGTGGTCTGTGTGACCAGTTGTGGTCTGTGTAAAACCTAGGTTGGTGGGGAGCATTGTGGTCTGTGTGACCAGTTATGGTTGGTGGGGAGCATTGTGGTCTGTGTGACCAGTTATTCTGTTAAAACCTAGGTTGGGGGGAGCATTGTGGTCTGTGTGACCAGTTATTCTGTTAAAACCTAGGTTGGTGGGGAGCATTGTGGTCTGTGTGACCAGTTATTTTGTTAAAACCTAGGTTGGTGGGGAGCATTGTGGTCTGTGTGACCAGTTATGGTTGGTGGGGAGCATTGTGGTCTGTGTGACCAGTTATTCTGTTAAAACCTAGGTTGGTGGGGAGCATTGTGGTCTGTGTGACCAGTTATGGTTGGTGGGGAGCATTGTGGTCTGTGTGACCAGTTATTCTTGTTAAAACCTAGGTTGGTGGGGAGCATTGTGGTCTGTGTGACCAGTTATTTTGTTAAAACCTAGGTTGGTGGGGAGCATTGTGGTCTGTGTGACCAGTTATGGTTGGTGGGGAGCATTGTGGTCTGTGTGACCAGTTATTTTGTTAAAACCTAGGTTGGTGGGGAGCATTGTGGTCTGTGTGACCAGTTATGTTAAAACCTTTGGTGGGGAGCATTGTGGTCTGTGTGACCAGTTATGGTTGGTGGGGAGCATTGTGGTCTGTGTGACCAGTTATGGTTGGTGGGGAGCATTGTGGTCTGTGTGACCAGTTATTTTGTTAAAACCTAGGTTGGTGGGGAGCATTGTGGTCTGTGTGACCAGTTATTTTGTTAAAACCTAGGTTGGTGGGGAGCATTGTGGTCTGTGTGACCAGTTATGGTTGGTGGGGAGCATTGTGGTCTGTGTGACCAGTTATTTTGTTAAAACCTAGGTTGGTGGGGAGCATTGTGGTCTGTGTGACCAGTTATTTTGTTAAAACCTAGGTTGGTGGGGAGCATTGTGGTCTGTGTGACCAGTTATGGTTGGTGGGGAGCATTGTGGTCTGTGTGACCAGTTATTTTGTTAAAACCTAGGTTGGTGGGGAGCATTGTGGTCTGTGTGACCAGTTATGGTTGGTGGGGAGCATTGTGGTCTGTGTGACCAGTTATTTTGTTAAAACCTAGGTTGGTGGGGAGCATTGTGGTCTGTGTGACCAGTTATTTTGTTAAAACCTAGGTTGGTGGGGAGCATTGTGGTCTGTGTGACCAGTTATGGTTGGTGGGGAGCATTGTGGTCTGTGTGACCAGTTATTTTGTTAAAACCTAGGTTGGTGGGGAGCATTGTGGTCTGTGTGACCAGTTATGGTTGGTGGGGAGCATTGTGGTCTGTGTGACCAGTTATTTTGTTAAAACCTAGGTTGGTGGGGAGCATTGTGGTCTGTGTGACCAGTTATTTTGTTAAAACCTAGGTTGGTGGGGAGAATTGTGGTCTGTGTGACCAGTTATGGTTGGTGGGGAGCATTGTGGTCTGTGTGACCAGTTATTGTTGTGTGGGGAGCATTGTGGTCTGTGTGACCAGTTATAGGTTGGTGGGGAGCATTGTGGTCTGTGTGACCAGTTATGGTTGGTGGGGAGCATTGTGGTCTGTGTGACCAGTTATTTTGGAGCATTGTGGTCTGTGTGACCAGTTATGGTTGGTGGGGAGCATTGTGGTCTGTGTGACCAGTTATGGTTGGTGGGGAGCATTGTGGTCTGTGTGACCAGTTATGGTTGGTGGGGAGCATTGTGGTCTGTGTGACCAGTTATTTTGTTAAAACAGTTATTGGTGGGGAGCATTGTGGTCTGTGTGACCAGTTATTTTGTTAAAACCTAGGTTGGTGGGGAGCATTGTGGTCTGTGTGACCAGTTATGGTTGGTGGGGAGCATTGTGGTCTGTGTGACCAGTTATTTTGTTAAAACCTAGGTTGGTGGGGAGCATTGTGGTCTGTGTGACCAGTTATTTTGTTAAAACCTAGGTTGGTGGGGAGCATTGTGGTCTGTGTGACCAGTTATTTTGTTAAAACCTAGGTTGGTGGGGAGCATTGTGGTCTGTGTGACCAGTTATTTTGTTAAAACCTAGGTTGGTGGGGAGCATTGTGGTCTGTGTGACCAGTTATGGTTGGTGGGGAGCATTGTGGTCTGTGTGACCAGTTATTTTGTTAAAACCTAGGTTGGTGGGGAGCATTGTGGTCTGTGTGACCAGTTATGGTTGGTGGGGAGCATTGTGGTCTGTGTGACCAGTTATTTTGTTAAAACCTAGGTTGGTGGGGAGCATTGTGGTCTGTGTGACCAGTTATGGTTGGTGGGGAGCATTGTGGTCTGTGTGACCAGTTATTTTGTTAAAACCTAGGTGGTGGGGAGCATTGTGGTCTGTGTGACCAGTTATGGTTGGTGGGGAGCATTGTGGTCTGTGTGACCAGTTATTTTGTTAAAACCTAGGTTGGTGGGGAGCATTGTGGTCTGTGTGACCAGTTATGGTTGGTGGGGAGCATTGTGGTCTGTGTGACCAGTTATGGTTGGTGGGGAGCATTGTGGTCTGTGTGACCAGTTATGGTTGGTGGGGAGCATTGTGGTCTGTGTGACCAGTTATTTTGTTAAAACAAGCTGTGCCGAAGCTTCTCCCAGGCTACTCATACTCCTGCTGGGGGGGGGGTATTTTCATACTCATGCATGGTATTTTTATGCAGGAGTGGGATATTTCATACCTGTACGTTTTTAGACTTGGGTTCGACTCCCTCTCAATTTTGCTTTCGGGGTTCCTTTGGGTTTCCCTGGGGGTAGGCATCTTTCTGGAGGTTTCTGTCCTCATGTCTTCCCCTTTGGAGGAGCATGAGGTTCTGTTTTCTTGCGCGTGGCCCTGTTTTTTCCTTGGCTTTGGCCTTGGCCTGTTTTGAGTTCAGGTCCTTCTTATCCTATTTGGTACATTCCAAGGTTTTTCGGTCGTTCTGGCTAGCTGACACCCCCATTGTTTTTCTCACTTTTTTTGGCGCGGCTTTATCGATCTCTGAATGCTGGAGTGGCGTGGAATTGGGAAAGTGTTCTAGGTTTTAAAGGGTCTCGACTTTGAGCCCATTGATGCCTATCTTTGGCTCCGCCCTTTCTCACAAAAGTTAGTGAGCTGCAGCTTCATGTCCCTCGCTGTTGGCATTGTTTGTGGTGGATTACCTTCGGGCCTGTCGGCACTAGGGTTCTGTCGTAGGCTTGCTGAGCCTCCTTGAGCTCCTTCCAGATTGGCTCTCAGAGAATGTCCGGGTGCTCTGCTCTGGCCAGGAAGAGAG